>PVKC010014124.1:0-22407 GCA_004027635.1 Crocidura indochinensis
TTTTAGTCACATAGATATTTTATGGCTAGTTACACTATGAATTTTAGTGTATTAGTAAAAAAAAACCCTTCAACCATATATTATATGTGTATATGTATTAACATTCTAAAAATCTTTCCTTTAATCATAAGTGAAAAATACTATTTTATTAGGCATTTCAAAAACAATATCATTCCATCCACAATTAAAAAGAGCAAATCCTAAGAAATATAAAAAATATATCTCACAAAATACAGAGAGCATATGCCTGACTCCATTTGAAAGTGATCATAGCAAAAGAACTGCTTTTTAGTTAAAAGGAATACTTTAAACTTGGATCAAAAGAATTCTTTTTTGCATCAAGATATCCCCTAGGCCACTTAAAGTGTTCAACAGTTACTACTTAATTAATCACTACCACTTTTATAGAGAGAGAAGACAGAAGACGCTGAGAGAATGTTTATTATCCTTCATTGTAGAGAAAGAAGTCACAGCTTAGTGGGATTTCATTGAATGATACCCTAATTTTCTATTTCACAACTTGCCAGTCTCAGATGTGCCCTTAGATTCTGGCATCTGGGATGCTAGTAAGCATTCAGCTTCCTTGGTTCTGAGGGTCAATGATGTGAAATACACGGGATTTGCAATATTCCTAAGAAGCCTGAGAGAACAGAGCCGAAATGACCCCAGCACACAGGAGGTAAACTAAAATAATTACAAAATGCTGGGATCTAAGCCATCCCTCAGTAGGAGGATGAATAAAATTCTTAACACTGTCAAGAACCCAAGTGTGAAAATTGTAAGATAGCTGAAAGAATAAACGCTGGGTGAGGCTCCAGATTGAGAGGACATTGAAATGTACCAAATGCAATTTCTCCTTGAAGTTACTGCCATTAATAAAATTTCACCTGCTGAGTGCTTAATTGTATAGAAGATAATGCTAGCAAGAATTATAATGGTGACATTAGAGGCTTAACACAAATTCTACATATACAATAATGAATGTGACTAAGAAAACGAAAGAATGTCTCTTCAAGTCATTTTTAAATCTCTATAAACACAGTACCAGCTGCCATGGATAAAGTGCCAGCTGTGGGTTTTTTACAATTAAACCTCTCACCAAAACATGATTTTCCCATAAGTATAAGACGAGATAATATCAAACAGGGACATTTATCTTAAAACATAATTTTAGATGCATATTCTAATCAATAATTATTCAGCATCCAAATATTATTATTATATTGTAAGAGTAATATTTTATCTTTTTAAAAAATTTTATTTTCTGAGAAATAGCACAGCAAGTAGGGAATTCAACTAGTATGGCAACAAGGTTGTCCTAGCATTCAGGTCCCCTGAACCTGCCATGAGTGATTTGTGAATGTAGAGCCATAAACAAACAAACAAAAAAAAAACAACAAAAAATCATTTTCTGTTAATTTTTTATTTTATTAAAACAATAATTTATAAAAGTAATCAAAATGAAGTTTTAAACATGTTAGAGCACCAGTCCCATCTCCAGTATCAATTTTCCTCCATTAGGGTTCACAGATTCCCTGCAATCACTGTTACACCAATTTTATTTATAAAGAGAATTATCCTGATTTTCCCTTTATTTCTTAGATATAAGATTGGGCACATTTTACAATTTTATCTCTAGTAACAACTGATCACATCCATAGATTTGGGGCAATTTTGTATTATCAGATGTCTTAAAAATAAATAACTATATAAAGGAAATTAGAAGTTAGTGCTATTAGCCTTGAATCAGACCTGGTAGAATTGACTTGCAAATTGGTGGTTTCTGGAACATTAGTTGTAAAGGAGAAAGGGTTCAGACAAAGAACATAGTAATAAATAAATAAATAAATAAAGACAAGTAAATACACATGTAACTAAATGAACTTTTAGCTTCTAATGTAGCATTGTTTATTTGGGAAGGGATAGGGCCCCACCAGTTAGTGTTCAGCTGTTACTCTTGGCTCTGTACTCAGGAATCACTCTGGGTTGTGTAAAGAGACCATATACCTGGGATTGAACCTGGTTCAAGGAAGATATTCGACATCTGTACTATCGTTCTTGCCCCATGTGATATTCATTTTTGAATAAAGTTATTTCAGGAAATACATTGGGGACTATTTAATTGTAAAAAAAAAAAAACTCTTCTATCTTACCAGAAGTTCTAAATATTCCTCCCATTACTTTCCCCCTAAAATCACTATCTTAACTATCTTCTTTACAATAATTGTTTGCACAATTTATGCTCCTCTAGCAATGTTTTACTTTTCCTTTATTCTAGATAAACTAATTATTACTCATTTCATATACTGCACAAATTAAGGGGACAGGATAGACATTCTTACAATATGAAATTAGATGAACTAATAGATTTATACTAGAATAATTGGATGGACATTTGGTATTTGAGTTTTCTCTGTTGTAAAATTGTATAACATATACAACTTGATGGGAATAATCAAGTATTTAATGAAAAATATTTTTTACAATAGTAATTTCTTACCAGAATATTTAGACAATATTTAAAATGATTTTAATACATAGATTAACTATTACTAAGCTTTAATCTTATCCTATATAATATTATTTCAATTTAATAGATGAAAACAATGCACTGAACAATAATAATCAAATACCTATGCACTATATGGAAATATAGTGGCATAATTTGTATTCAACTATGTCTTTATATATAATGTCTTTAGTGTAATCATATAAGTTAGGTCAATAATCATTACCTAACTTTGAAAGTTTATCAATCCTAAATGGAAAGTTAAAAATCATAAGCAAAAAAAATAAAAGTTCTTAAGCAACTTTTTATTCAAGAAAAGTGTCTGACCAATATCTGACCTATTGAATTTCATCTTGTAGATGATCTAAAGTTAATTCAACTGTAACTGATAATTCTTAATAAGGAATGAAAGAACAAGATTCTACATACAAACCACCAGTTACTTTGAGTAAGGCATTAGCCTTCCACAAAATTGACCTGAGTTTGATCAACAGTATCTCCTATAGTTCCTGTAATAGACAAGGAAAAATTTCCTGAGTGTACTGTCAGGATAAATGCCTGAGTACCATTGGGTGGCAAGCTTTCTACTGGTCCTCCTGGTCCCTCATCTCTATTGTCTCTAGGCAATAAACTATTTATTATTTTTCTTATATCCTACAAAATAAGTGAATTTCTTAAGTCTATCCCTTTCCTTTTGACTCATTTCACTCAGCCCAATAATCTTCATATGCAACCACATATAAACAAATTTAACTATTTTTCCCCTAAATGATGCATAATATCTCATTGTGTAAGTGTACCACAGTTTCTTTAGCCACTCATCTGTTCTTAGACATATTTTCATAGACATTGTTTCTTAGACATTGTTTTCAGATTTGGGATATTTTAAATAGTGTGTAATGAACATGGTGATGCAGAGGAATTTTCTTCATGACCTTTTGGGGTTCATAGGGTATATCCCTAAGATTGGTATTGCTGAGTAATATGGAGACTTATTTTCTAGGTTTTTTTTTTAGGAACATCTATATTGATTTTCAAAATGACTGGGTCAGCCTATATTCCCAATATCACTAATATCCTATTCCCCTGCATTCATGCCAGAATTGGTTGTTCTTTTTCATTGTGATAAGTATCAGACTCTGAGATGTGAGGCAATATCTCATTGTTGCTGTTTTAATTTGTATCTTCCTGGTGACTACTGATGTGGATCAGTTTATTTTGGCCATATGTATGTCACCTCTCGTAAATACCACGCAAAAAGGTTAAATCAAAATAGATTAAAGATCTTGATATCATATCTGAAACTATTAAGTACATAGAGGCAGAACACTATATGATATTAAAGCTAAAGGCATTTTCTTTTTTTTTCTTTTTTTTTTTTTTTTTTTTGGTTTTTGGTTTTTGGGCCACACCCGGTGACGCTCACGGGTTACTCCTGGTTATTAGCTCAGAAGTCGCTCCTGGCAGGCACAGGGAGCATATGGGGAACCGGGGGATCGAACCGAGGTCCGTCCTAGGTTAGCGCAGGCACCTTATCTCCAGAGCCACCGCCCGGCCCCAAAGGGCATTTTCAAGGATAAAATACCTCTGGCCAATCCAATGGAAGTAAAGTTAAACAAATGGGAGTATATTAAACTGCGGAGTTTCTGTACCTCAAAGGAAACAGTGACTAGGATATAAAAGTCTTCCTATGGTATGGGAGAAAATTATTCACTGATTACTCACAAGACAAAGGTTAATATTTGAGATATACAAGGTACTCATAGAGCTTAGGATGGAAAAACTATCTAACCCCATCTGGAAATGGGAGGAAAAAACTCCCAAAAAATAAATACATATCACTCAAACACATATGAATAAAGATACACTTTTGATATTATCTTTTTGTCATATTCATGACATGTAACTATCTAATCCAAAATGCTACACAGGGATGGATCAATGGTACATCAGGGAGGACTTTTTTCTTCCACAAAGCTTCCCCTTGTTCAGTCCCCAGAATCCCACGTGGTTCCCCTAAAACCAGGTGTTTCCAGGAGTGAGTAGCCCCTGAGCATCAACAGATGTGGGCCCAAAACAAAATGATATATTGTCTTCTTGCCTCTAGTTAGATTATTTTTATGTAAATGATTTTTAATTTGATATAGTTATATGTGTTTATTCTTGCTCTTTTATCTTTGCAATGAGATTGATGCTTCAATACATCTCTGATAATGAGTTATTTGTGTTGGAATTAAAACACATGTATATAACACATTAGCAGTTGATTTTTTTTTTTTTTTTTGGTTTTTGGGCCACACCCAGTGACGCTCAGGGGTTACTCCTGGCTATGCGCTCAGAAGTCTCCCCTGGCCTGGCCTGGGGTACCATATGGGGCACGGGGGATCGAACCGCGGTCGTCCATGGCTAGCGCAGTAAGGCAGGCACCTTACCTTCAGCGCCACCGCCAGGCCCCAGCAGTTGATTTTTGAATATGTGTTTTGAGCAGTGTTTGAAATTCTTTCTTTGAGTTCTGTTCGTGCATGTAGTTATCATTTTCCCTGATATATTTGTTAAAAAAGCATTCATTTTCCATTGTGTTTACATAGTCCCTTTATATATATATTTATTAATATAGTGTGTGTGTTTTGGGCCACACCCGGCAGTGCTCAGGGGTTACTCCTGGCTCCATGCTCAGAAATTGCTCCTAGTAGGCAGGGGGGACTATATGGGACTCTGGAATTCGAATTGATGACCTTTTGCATGAAAGGCAAACACCTTACCTCCATGTTATCTCTCTGGGCCTTTATATTTTATCACCATATGTGTTGAGTTAACCAGATATCTGTATTCAACTCCATTGTCTATTTTGAGTCTCAATACTATACTACTTTAGCTTTGTAATATGATTATAAGACATTACATATTATAAAGTCACTTTTTATTTTCTCTCATTTTTGGACTATGTTAATTCATTAGTAGTTCTATAAATATTTATAATTTTAACAAAAACAGTATTCGAGCCCAAATTTTCTCTTTTTCTCACAAAAATTACTTCAGCTCTTTAATGTGTTTGGGGTTCCTATGGATTGCAATTGTATTACTTTCCACGCTTACATAAATGCTCTTGAAAATTTAATAGTATTTCATTGCATCTATAGGTTGCTTGATGAAACAAAATGATGCTCATTTTCAGGAAGCTGCCATGTGGGGAGACACTAAAGCAGTTCTGAGAAGACACAGCAGTTCTGAATTTTCTCTGCTATTCTAGGCCATCAGAACTGCAATTCTATGCTATTGCTTTGTTTCTAGGAAGATCAAGAGTCCATTACTGACTAGTGATGCTCATCATTTTAACATAATGATTGCTGGGTCTGGAGATAGCTTGAAGGACTGCAGTACAGATTTTGCATATGGGAGCCCTGGATTCTCTATTGGGAATTGATATCCATCACCATTTGATACTATGAGTATCTCTGGGAGTAACCTTTGAGCACTAATCTCAGAATAGACACATTTAGATAACTGAATATTATTTTACATTATTGGAGGGAGAACACAGCTGGATTTGATCAGGAACAACTCCTGACTATTCCAAGGTATCAATTCTAGCAGCAATCAACAGACCACACAATACATACAGGACACAGATTTGGTGTTCAAGACCTGGGCTTCACCTGCAATGCTTTACCTCTGATTCTATTTTTATACTATATATTTCAGGAATCAGCAAACTAGGTCACTAAGATGTATTTTAACTTAATTTGGGATATGTCAAACTCAATTTAATAGTTGATCTGCACTAGAAATGAATTTGTGGGGCCCGGGAGATAGCATGGAGGTAAGGCGTTTGCCTTTCATGCAAAAGGTCATCGGTTCGAATCCCGGTGCCCCATATGGTCCCCCGTGCCTGCCAGGAGCATTTTCTGAGCATGGAGCCAGGAGTAACCCCTGAGCACTGCCGGGTGTGACCCAAAAACCAAAAAAAAATAGTGTTAAGAAATGAATTTGTATATGGGATGTATTCTGAAAATGGGAGCCATTGAAAAGACACTCTTAAAAGAGCTATTCATTTCTATAACAAAATATCCTATGGGTTTAATATAACTACAAAATATTATAGAATCATAAAGTGGCTAATTAGTTTTGTGAATTTAAAGTGCTTTGCTTGCACATGAAAACTAATTACTGATTATATGCAGCCTTGAATCAATTTTCCTCACTTCTTATTCTGATTGTTGTAAACTAAATTCAGAAAAATTACCAGACATTTTATTGGCATTAAGATTTTAGCATCTATTCCATAAATAATGTTATGATATACCATATGTATTTTCAAAATCACATCAACAAAATATCGTCTCATATATTTAAGAAACATTTTGTGTTTATACCATTGTAACTGAAAACTTAATTTTACCCTTCATCATACACGCTGCACCTTTATCAAAATTTACTGATACCAGCTTCTCCATTGAATTCTGGTAATCACTAGTCATTGTTTAAATTAATATTTAAGCATTGCATGCAAAACAAGTCTTGGAAATATTGTGAAGTTAGTTAAAAAATGTGGAGTGTAAACAATGGCAAATCAATATATTGAATTAGATCCCTAGCTCTGCATAAGCTCCCCAGCATTGGTAAATGAAAACCTGGTGATTCCAGCAGTACAGTAGATGATAATTGAACAAACAGAGCACACATGAGACTGATAGATGGAATCTCAGAGCATGACTATGCATCTATTTCTTATAAGACACATAAGACTCACCAGAAATATATCGAACGAAACTCTAAGAGCCTCAAAGGAAAAATATAAGTATGTTGAATGAGAAAGACAATCAATTAATATTATTACTCAAAAATTATGTTCCTAAATTTATTAAGTTCACTCTTTTTTCAAAAATAATATATTTAGTGTTCCAGGGATAATATACTATTTTAGGTGAAGTAAAATATTCTCCAGGTGCACCTTGATCTATTGCTGTGCCTCTTCTGCCATGGGTTATTCCAGTTCTCTTGGGAAAAATTTTATCATCCACTTTGGGAAACACAAAGTTAAATGAGGCTATTCTGTCTACAAGTATCCCTTCTTTTTTATCAATATCTTTATTTAAACACCTTCATTACAAATATGATTGTAGTTGGGTTTCGGTCATGTAAAGAACTCCCCCACCCCTTCACCAGAAGTCTTCCTTCTTTATAAAGTTCTATTTTGTCTACTTTTGCAATGTGTTGTTAGAAAAATACATTTCTTTATCAGGAGAATAAAGCAAAAGGATAATTTGATAAGTCTTTTTGTTTCTAGACCTTTTTTTTTCTTTTCTAGTGTTAATTGCCATTTATGTATAAATTTCAAAAAGTTATAAAAGTATCATTAATATTGGCACCAATGATGATACTTTAACATAGTTATTGTTCCCAACATAAAAGAGTTAAAACAAAATTCCATGAATTTTTGAATGATAAATAATAATGTCCATTGAATTATTTTAGAAGCACTCTACTTACCTGAAATTATATATGTTGTTGTGTTCCTGACTTTCTTGAATTATCTTATTTTCTAGAGCTATAGGAGTTTTTAGTTACAGATCTAGCTTTTGCTCTCCAACTCATTATGTTGGCTAAACCCAGGTATTGCAACTTTGCTTGTCATCCTGTTAAGCAAACTGAATAAAGAAAAATCTTCACAGTTTTAACTTCCTAATCAGTGCTATATAACAAAAATGGCCTGTAAAGATCACTCTAAAACAAAAAGATCTTACAATTTTATCAGATGAAACTAAAAGATAAATAGAAATGAAACTATGCATTTTCAGGGGAATGAAGATAAAATGTATGAAATTCAAATTAGATTTAAAATCCCCAAAAGGACTCTTTACATTTAACATGCACAAGAGCTCAGTTTAAGAAAAAACTCAAATTTGATCTTAGCAAAAATATTTGAGACCTCCAATTTAACCTCCCCCAAAGAAGTGTGCACAGATTTGGAATCAGGAAAAAAAATGTAGATTTAGATGTCGCTTATGTCCCTGACTGGTTTATTCACCTTTATAATACCATTGCAGATTCTTGACTCATTACTCATTATCAAAATGAAATGTTAAAAAACAACCCACAATGATAATTCAAAGGCTACATGAGATATAATACATGATATTAATGAACATATTTATTTTATTTGGCTTTATACTTTCTTTGCACGTTGAAATTAATTAAAGCTCGTAAAAAAATTCACCATTAATTTCCTATGACAACTCAAAATGAAAATCAGGTAGGATTCCTGCTCCTCATTTTTTTGTTTCTTTTTTTTAATACTCATGTTATTTACCATCTCTGCCAGATACACTTTCTTAATGACAATGTGAATTACTGACCACATAGAAAAAGTCTCTGAATAATACTGAGGGGGGAAATTCTGCCATATAATATGTACTGAAGCTTAGCCCTGACAGGCAGAATAAGTTGAATTTTCCAAAAACTGACAGCAGCATTTGCACATGATTTATGATCTGTCAATACCCTATCATCCATAAAAGTGTTTCTTTACAACTATATAGTCAAAGAATTTCTAATAGGAGTTATCAGAAGAAAACTTCCTTTTAAAATATCTTTACAAATAAACTTAGATAATTTTATTTATATGTGTAGTTAAAGAAAAGAGGAATTAAAATAACAAATGAGTGTTTCAATATTGCATATTTGAATTTAAAATTTATTTCTGTATTCCAGTTTATACTATCATATGTTAAGCATATGCATTTATTTCTCAAGACTTTCCAATGATAATGTGTTCCCTAATGCAGTAATCTATAAACATTACAAATCACCAAAAATCCCTTCCTTTATTTTTCATCGACATTTCAAACATTCATCTTGTTTCAACAATATTTTCAGCACAGTTTTTGCTTATAATAAATCACTCATAATTACACCTACATTCAATTCCCTTTCCTCATAATTTTCTCTACAAATTTTAACTAGTAATTTTGTTGGGTTGTTTGTTTTTGTTGTTGCTTTGTTTTTGGGTACAACCGGTGTCGTCCATGGGTGACTCTAGTTCTATGCTCAGAAATTGCCCGTGGCAGGCTCAGGGGACTATATGGGATTCTGGGGATGAAACCCGAGTTTGTCCCAGGTCTATCTCCTGCACAGCAAATACTCTACCACTGTGCTATAGCTCCACCCCACAAATTTTAGCTTCCATTCTTTGTCTTTTTTTTTTCTTTCTAGAGAAAGAAAAAAAGAGTGCTACACTCTCTGGCACAGCTCAAGGTTTACTTCTGACTCTGTGTATTACTAATTATTAATTAAAAACATACAATGAATTATGAGTTATTACAACTATTTAAATAGAATACTCATTTTTATCCAAAATATATTCCTCAATTATACTCTAGTCTAAGTACTCAAAATAAAAATGTAAAATACTAGCATTCCTTTGCCTCATTTTCAAACAACTGGAAAACCATAATTAGACCTCAAAAAAATCATTTCATTTAATTTCAATTGTTTGTAATGACTTATTTTTTCTAGCCAAGCTTAACAAACATAAAGGCTTTTAACTATTTATACGCTGCTCAGAATTAAACTTTATAAGAGAGAATACACAACTTAGCAACCCTTAATAACTACTTTCTTTTTCATACCAGTGCCTCACTTGTTAGAAAATAAGGATGTCTGTTGTTCAGTAGCTTGAAAAAATGGTATAAAATTTTTATTTTCAGTTTAAGAAGAAGCAACTAAAGAGCCTTTAAATAATGAAGTTTAATTTGCTGTCTTTATTCTAGGAAGGAGGATATTATGGCTAGATTCAGTAGCATTTTTGACTAAGCTATTAGGAAAAAAATTCCAACATGTGAGATTATAGAGTTATAAAAAGGATGGGTTACTATCTTCTTAAAATTGTTTCTGAAATGGCTATAATAAACGTTCTAAAATTAAATAGTTTTTGAGAACATAATAACTATATGTATTTTTCATGCACTTTAACAACAATATTAATTGAGACTATAATATTATATTACTACATCATATAGTAAATATCAATACATTTCTTTCTATTTGAATGGCATATTCATAATTATCTAATTCCATCACTCTTCCTATATGAAAAAAAAAGCTTCTAATAATTACCATCAGATTAAATTCCAGATTTCTAAAGGGAACACAGAGGACACTTAAAATTTGGAAAGTGCTCTGTTCTTTGGCTTTCTCTTAAGAGGAAATTTTCTCCTGATTTAAAATCCAACAATACTTCACTAACTAAAGTCCTTGTACTTTGTGTGTTATTTAGTATTTAGGTCTTGTCATGCTATAATCTCTATTCTCCCTTTTCCTTCTGTACTAGTAGTTATTAACAATACTAGAACTTTTTGACTCTTTTACTATTTTTTTTCTTTTGCTCTTTTTAAAGAAAGTTCAGTCTTTAACATTTTTGTTTGTTTTTATGCCACACCCAGTGGCACTAGGGAATTACTCTGGCTCTGTACTCAGAAATCGCTTTTGATAGGCTAAGGGGAATATATAAGACCCTGGGTATCGAACCAAGGTCTGTGCCAGGTTGGCGGTGTGCAAGGCAAAAGCCTTACCACTGTTCTGTCTCTCCAGCCCCCCTTTGCTGGTTTTAATTCCTAATTTTCTTTCAGAATTTCTTTAAAAAATTATTTTATCCATAACTCAAGCATCCCCTTGTCTGACAATGCTGTTATGTAATCACGTGAGAATTATTTATTCTATCCTGCTTATTATAAATTTAATTTAAATATCTTATTTATGTTTTCTAACAATTACTTTAAAATATTAAAAGATTCTGTTATGCCAATATACTGTACATGCTTTTTAAAGAATAATCTGAATTTTTGTTTGTTTGTTTTTTGGGCCACACTCATTTGATGCTCAGGGGTTACTCCTGACTAAGTCTAAGAAATTGCCCCTGGCTTGGGGAGACCATATGGGACACTGGGGAATCGAACTTAGCTTCCTTGGCTAGCGCTTGCAAGGCAGACACCTTACCTCTAGCGCCACCTCGCTGGCCCCAACAATCTGAAATGTTATTTACACCTGTGAAGTCTTGGTTTAGGAAAGAAAAGACCATAAAGTTTGTACATTTTTGTTTGTTTGTTTTTGGGCCACACCGGCAGTGCTCAGGGGTTACTCCTGGCTATCTGTTCAGAAATAGTTCCCGGCAAGCATGGGGGACCATTTGGGATGCCGGAATTCGAAACAACCACCTTAGGTCCTGGATCGGCTGCTTGCAAGGCAAACACCGCTGTGCTCTCTCTCTGGCCCCTAAGTTTGTACATTTTAATTAATTAAAATTAATTGATTTTAATAGCCATTACCTTAAAGGGATAATGATATTCTAGAATAAAGTCTTTTGTTATTCACATATTTCACATGCAGAGATTTTTGTTTTTCTTCAGTAGCACATTTTCAAAGCATATGCATGCACCTTCACATCTGTGCCATTTTTGTTTTAAATGTTTGACAGAGAAATAATTCAACAGGTACCCCAGCTGTCAAACCATGCCATTTGTGATGCTTCAACAAGCATCACAGACTCTTCAAAGAATATTGCACCTGAGCAGGGGAAACCTCCACTGGGAACTACAGCCTTAAATGTTTCAAAGCATACATAGAACACTAACACTTTTCAACAGCAGGTCTCCAGTATTCAAGCAAAATTGGTCTCTGCTGATCAACTCCTTATTTTTCTCCTAGGGTGACAGCGATATGATTGATAATGTTTACTAACTTCGCAAAGGGACTTTAAATACTCTTGTCTTTTATGTCTCACATATCTGAAGCTTTACTTGTCAGTTTCTTATCTCAAGTATTAATTATTTCTTTACTTAATGGGTTTTCTTTGTTCCTAGACGTTCCATGAGCTCAATGCACAATTTTTTTAAATAATTTCTTTATTTAACCACTGTAATTACAAAAATGTTCATAGTTAGGTTTTAGTCATAGAATGTAAACCTCCCTTCACCAATGTGACTTATTGAACAATTTTAGAAAAAAATATGCACGAAAACCCTGAGAAGTAACAGGCTTTGAAAAATATATGAAACATTTTAGCCATTTTAGGAAAACATTCTATGCAATTGATTTCCATGTTCTATGAACATATTATTTTAAAATATATTATGTCATTTAATATATAACAACACCCAACCTCTAATACGCATCTCTATTAGCATTTTCTTAATCTCCACAATATTCTAAAATTAAAAAGGATACTCTCAAGAATACCTTGTCACATACTGTAATCAAATCATTTCCTCTATTTTATTTTCCCCTTGCATAATTTTTATTAATTACTTCTCATATATTAAATTTGGTGAAATGAGAATATAAGCTAAACCTTTAAGATCCCTGCATATTATGAATCTTTTCGACTAGTTTGAAATTTAGACATTATATAATTAATCTCATATTAAACTTCAGTTGTATGACCAGTACACTACAGAGAGGTCCTTAAGTATTTACATTACATATAATATAACTCATTTAAAAAGTGACAGAATGGACCTAGGTATATGGCTCAGTAATTAAGTTCTTACCTTGCTTTCAGAAGGATGTGGCTTCAACTTTATTTCTATTCCACATTCCTCAATGGACCCTGGACACTTTGCTGCTACAATCTCCTGTACCACAACAAATATATGACCCTAGGCACACCACAACTAAGTGACTTCCAATCCTGAAATTTGCAGTAACAATAGTGAAAGTGAAAGAAGGGGGTTGTTGTTGATGAGAAAAACAGAGGTCATTCACACCAGGGTAAGGATAAAATAGGAGAAAACACAACAAAGGTTTAGAATATTTTAACAGCTGGAGTGACATGTCTACTGGGTCAGTGGTCAAAGGGGATATGTTAGTTTTAGAGATGCTAATCCTTGAGTAGATAGTGGTTATACCTTTACAATTAGGTTAGTTTCACGGGGATTTTTCTACAGGGATTTTTCTTTCAAGGTATAGTGAAATTTATATATACAAGGTAACTAAACTCAGTGATTTTCATCAAATGGAAAATGTAAAAAAGGGAGTGGCATGATCAGACTTGATTTTCAAAAGAGTATTCAGGAGTTGGAGAGTTGACTTGACTGTAGGCAAGCTGAATTTTATTCCTTGCACACCACACATTTCTCCAACCTATACTAGGTGTGGCCACAACACAGCCAGAAGCAAGTCCTGAGCACCACCAAGTGTGGAAAAGATTAAAGGATACTCATTTGTATGAGGATAAAACTAAATGAGCAATGGACACTGGTTAGATACGCAATATATTGAGATAGTCTAAAAAAAGCATCTTTTTCTCTAAAGAATAAAGCAGACAACAAAATTTAGTTTGTTCATATAAGTTGAAAAGTTTTTTTGAAAAGACAAGGTTTTTAATAGAGAAAATAATTAGAAACACCTAGACATGTTCATTTTAATATGTTTCTAAGGAAACCAATGGGTGTTACTGAGCAGGAAGTTAGATATATACCCTAGATCTGTGCCACCTTAGAAATTTCTGGCACAAATACAGTTCTATTTAATTCCTTATAAGAGATCAATGAAACAATGTAAAGATTAAATTGTTTAACATTGGTAGGTGATTTAAGATAAGGACTTTATGAATTTATCACATAACATGCAAGAAGATTATAAAGTTAAGCAAGTCAAAAAACAATAAAAGTGAAGAAAACCAGAGAATTATATTAATAACAATAAAGAACATTTCAAAATAAAATTATCTTCCTTTCAGTAACATATTACAAACTAGTGTCTAAATTGAAAAAAAAGGAAGAGAGAAAGAGACAGAGAGAGTGAGAGAGACAGAGAGAGAGAATGTCTGGAAAGAGCAGGCAGAGGAAAAGGTAGAACAAAAGGAATCAGAATATGGGTGGTGGGAAATGTCCACTGGTAAAGGGAAAGTGTTGGATATTGTATGATTATCTCAGTCATGAACAAGAGTATGCCCTGTTTATTCAATTAAATAATTTATTTGATTTAAAAATGTTATAGAATTAATAGATAGTTACAAAGTAAATCTTTGCTTTCACAAAATAGCTAAAGCCAGTCCTGAATTCACAGATACTTTTAGGATTCCTCAAAAATCTGGAAATTGAGCTCTCATATGATCCAGCTATACTACTCCTAGGAATATACCCAAGAAACACAAAAATACAATTCAAAAATCCCTACCTCATACCTATATTTATTGTAGCTCTATTTCAATAGCCAGATTTTGGAAACAACCAAGATGCTCTTCAGCAGATAAATGGCTAAAGATATGTTGGTACATATAAGCAATGGAATATTATGCAACAATCAGGAGAGACAAAGTCACGAATTTCTCCTATACATGGATGTATATGGAATCTATTATGTTGAGTGAAATAAGTCAGAGGGAGGGAGATAGACACAAAATAGTCTCACTCATCTATGGGTTTTAAGAAAAATTAAGGACATTATTGCAATAATGCTCAGAGACAATAGAGATGAGGGCTGGAAAGACCGGCCCACAATATGAAGCTCACTACAACGAGTGGTGAGTGCAGTTAGGGAAATAACTACTCTAGCAACTATCATGATAATCGTAATGAGTGAGACAAATAGAATGGCTGTCTCGAATGCAGGTCGGGCTTGAGAAGGAGGGAGTGGGGTATTGGTGGTGTGAATGTTGTACTGGTGAAGAGGAGTGTTCTATTTATGACTGAACCCCAAGTACAATCATGTTTGTAATCATGGTGCTTAAATAAAGATTTATATAAAAATAAAATATTTCAAAAATATTATGTTATATAAAGAGATACTTAAATTTTATTTTCAGCTCAGTATATTCAGTGTTTAGTGGTACAGTTAATCTATATGTAAATGTTGGTTTACAACACACATAAGTTGAGCATAATTTGAACATTTCCAATGTCACAATGCAATATTACTGCAATGAAATATTTAAAAATAGTGTTAATTAGAAAAATAAACCAAATTGAGAAAATCATTATTTATATGAATTAATATCTCTAAGTAGAAATGTGCATTGCTATAATTAGAATTGACTGAATACTAGAGAATGTTCAACACTAGATGGAATACTATTCAGCATTAAAAATGGAGTAAATTAATAATGAAGCTACAACATGAATGAAAAATAAAATCCCGCTGCTGAAAAAAATGGAAAGACAAAAACAGACTTTAAAGAAGGAAAATAAATATAGATTAATAATATTATAGCTTCTACAATGCTCACGATGATACAATAAGATGGTAAAATACCAACAGAAGACAATGCAAAATGTTAGAAAGAAAAAATTTGAAGTCATGGGTATATTCTATTCATTTATTATGATAAAAATTAAATAATAATATTTGCATTAAGAAAATTAAAACTCAATAAAATCTGGTCAATAAATGAATGCAAATTGACAATATCAAATGCTTATTAAGAGACCAAATGCAACTGAGTATTTAAAATATATTGAATTTAACACTCTGCATACTTTTATTCAAATCATAAGTTTATTAAAACTAAAATCAGAATGATTATTTGTCAAAAATGAATAATTCTCCCCTCAGTTTTTTCCTTCCCTAGATTGAATAATTTATAAAGACTAAGACAATATCAGTATATTTTAGTGTATTAGTTTCTCAGAATCTAATAATTATTACTTATTCAGTCTTACTCAGCTCTCCAAAAATGCAATAATGTTTTGTTGGTATAACAACACAATGATTAAAATAAATGATTAAAATAAAATACATAATATAAATAGAACATTAAAATATTCATATTTTCTTGATTGTTTTTACATATGTATAAATTTTAGGTGCACCAAATATATACTTATAACAAAAACTTTGCTACCTCAAGCATAATTTCCAGTGAATTAGTTTCACCTAATTTGAAAATACTTTTTTTTAAATAAACTAATGTATGTGGCTTATATGTCAAATAAAGACAAGGTTATTTTTTTACGATATATTTTATTTAAACAACTTGATTACATACATGATTGTGTTCGGGTTTAAGCCATGTAAAGAACACCACCCATCACCAGTGCAACATTCCCAATGCACCAATGCACCAATGTCCCAAATCTCCCTCCTCCCCACCCAACTCTCGCCTGTACTCTAGACAGGCTTTCTATTTCCCTCATACATTCTGATTATTAAGATAGTTCAAAACGTAGTTATTTCTCTAACTAAACTCATCCCTGTTTGTGATGAGCTTCATGAGGTGAGCTGTGACTTCATCTCTTCTCTCTTTTGTGTCTGAAAATTTTTATTGCAAGAATGCCTTTCATTTTTCTTAAAACCCATAGATGAGTGAGACCATACTGCGTCTTTCTCTCTCACTATGACTTATTTCACTCAGCATAATAGACTCCATGTACATCCATGTATAGGAAAATTTCATGACTTCATCTCTCCTGAGAGCTGCATAATATTCCATTGTATATATGTACCACAGTTTCTTTAGCCATTCATCTGTTGAAGGGTATCTTGCCTGTTTCCAGAGTCTTGCTGTGGTAAATAGTGCTGCAATGAATATAGGTGTAAGGAAGGGGTTTTTGTATTGTATTTTTGTGTTCCGAGGGTATATTTCTAGAGTGGTATAGCTGGGTCGTATGGGAGCACGATTTCCAGTTTTGGGAGGAATCTCCATATCGCTTTCAATAAAGGTTGAACTAGACGGCATTCCCATCAGCAGTGGATAAGAGTTCCTTTCTCTCCACGTGCCTGATTGTTATCATTCTTTGTGATGTGTGCCAATCTCTGGGGTGTGAGGTAGTACCTCATAGTTGTTTTGATTTGCATCTCCTTGATGATTAGTGATGTGGAGCATTTTTTCATGTGCCTTTTGGCCATTTGTATTTCTTCTTTGTCAAAGTGTCTGTCCATTTCTTCTCTCCATTTTTTTGATGGGATTAGATGTTTTTTTCTTGTAAAGTTCTGTCAGTGCCTTGTGTATTTTGGAGATTAGCCCCTTATCTGATGGGAATTAACATCATGTACGAAGGTAAAATCCAAATGGATGAAATACCTCGATATCAGACCCAAAGCCATAAGATATATAGAGCAACACGCCGGTAAAACACTCCAGGACATTGAGACTACAGGCATCTTCAAGGAGGAAACTGCACTCTCCAAGCAAGTGAAAGCAGAGATTAACAGATGAGAATATATTAAACTGAGAAGCTTCTGCACCTCAAAAGAAATAGCACCCAGGATACAAGAGCCACCAACTGAGTGGGAGAAAGATAAGGGTATTTTTAAAAGTCTGATATAAAATATAAAAATATGTGATAAAAGATAAAAATATATGAAGTAAAATGATATAAAGACTTTTCTTGAGTTGTCTGATTTGCCTTATTTCACCATATCAGTAGTGAATATGGATATGAAAATTGTTATTATCCCCTAATATCAGACAAAGTCCTCTACTAATTTTGTCAGTGTGCTGTTATTACCAGTTGTATTACAATACTACACCATTTACTAATAGTGAAATCTGCATATAGCCTAGAGCAATTGAAAATAGTCTGAGGAATTTTAAGTTCATATTAAAGTTCATATCCAATAAACACCTACCAGTATATGACTCATCTAAAATTGTGTATCGTGGATTCTTAACTTAAGAACAAAAATAACACTATCAGTAATATATCTGAAGTTTTTGAAAGTATCTTCAGTCGCTTGAAGTTTTGTATTTAGGTCATAGAAAATATCAAGTATATAAAAATGTTTTATGTACAAACAGACTTCAAATCTGAATTACTATGATAGTTTTTAATTTTTATTTTATTTTATTTAAACCATTGTAATTTACAAAGCTATTCATAGTTGGATTTCAGACATACACGTTTTTAGGACCAATCCCATCACTGGTTTTAATCTAACAGTGTTCCAAGAATGCATACCATGCAGCGTGCAAGCATAAGATCCCCATTTTTAATTTAATTTGGTTGTAAAAGTTTTGGTCTCATAAATACATTGTCAACAACTGGCTTGGATAATTAGTTCTTTCTTTTCTTTTCTTTTTTTGGTTTTGGGGTCACACCTGGCAATACTCACTGGTTAATCCTGGCTCTATGCTCAGAAATCACTCCTAGCAGGCTCGGGGGACACTATGGGATGCCAGAATTTGAACCTCGGCCTTCTTCATGGAAGGCAAACGTCTTGCCTCCATGCTATCTCTCCAACTGTTCTTTTTTGTTTTGTTTTGTTTTGTTTTTGTTTGTTTGTTTTTGGGTCACACCTGGCAGTGCTCACGGGTTACTCCTGGCTCCATGCTCAGAAATTGCTCCTGGCAGGCACGGGGGACCATATGGGACACCGGGATTCGAACCGATGATCTTTTGCATGAAAGGCAAACGCCTTACCTCCATGCTATCTCCCGGGCCCCCAGCTGTTCTTTCTTAACACTACCAATGCACCTAAAAATCCCTGGTCCTGTTCCCATCTTTTCTCCTCCTCCACTCTATTTCCTTCCTTCTCCTCACTGTACTCGGGGGCCTAGAGTGTTTTCAGCAACCCACTTTTAAACCATTGAATTTTTTCATGCAGTTATTCTAAATACCATTTATAAGTGATATCATTTTGTATTTATCCTTCTTCTGGCTTACTTCATTTAACATAATATCTCCAATTCCATCCATGTGTCAGCAAGTTGTATGATTGCTTCATCCTTATAGCTATAATATCCCATCATATATATGTACTATCATGATCCATTCATCTGTTGTTGGACATCTATGTTGATTCCAACTCTTAGTGCTTAGTGTTGCAATGAATAGTAATATGTATACATTCTTTTGCATAGGTATTTTTCTGTTCTGGGGCTAGATAACCCAAAGTGGAATTGCTTAGCCCTGCAGGAGTTCGTTTCTGGGTTCAATGAGTAACATCCATAATATTTTTCATAGGGATTGAAACAGGTGGCATTCTCACAAGCAGCTGATGACAGTTTCATTTTGACACATCAAAACACCAACACAAATTGTTCCCGATATTTTTGATATTTGCCATTTAATATGGTGTAAGATATTTCATTTTTATCTTGATCTGGATTTCGCTAATCAATAGTCATGATGAGTATTTTTTTCATGTGTCTATTGCCCAAAAATTAAAGTTGTTATTCATTTCATCTCCCCATTTTTCATTTAGGATGCATTGGTTTTACCTTTGTGTGTACATTGTATTTCCTAAATATCAATCCTTTATCTGATATATTGAGTAGATATATTTTACTCCTACTCAGTTAGCTGTCTTTTAGGTTCAGATTGTGTTTCTTTAGCCATAGGGAAAAAATATTAGTTTTATTTAGTCCCATTTATTTATATTTGATTCTATAGCCCTTGCCATTGGCATCCTATCATTGAAAACTCCTTTGAAGTCTAAATCTTGAAGTATTCTATCATTTCCTCAGTGAACTTCATAGATTTAGATCTAATCTCAATGTATTTGATCCACTTTGAATTAAGTTTTGTATAAGGTGTGAGTTATGGATCAATCTTTAATTTCTTGTACATGGTTAGCAATTGTCCCAACACCATTTGTTAAAGAGATTTTTTATTACATTTAGTATTCATTTTTTCTAAAATAATAATTTACCTTGTAGTTTGGGGTTTCTCACTAGATATACTGTTCTATCTACTGGTATGAAAGTGTGTTTGTTCCAATATCATGCTGCTATGATGACTCTATTTTTGTAGTGCAGCTTTAAGTTAGGTAATATAATGTTTCCCAGTTTCTTGTTTTTCAACACGTTTTTGGATATCCTAGGTATTTTATGATTCTACTCAAACTATTTAATAGATTTTTCTAAGCTCTTCAAGAATGTTGTTATTGAATGGGGATTGCATTAAATGTATAGTAGTTATTGTGTAAGTTGATCATTTGAAAGCTTGAATTCTTCCCATATACATGAGCATAGATTTTTTTATTTCCTTATAATTCATCAATTTTTATCTTAAATGATTGAAGTTTTTGGGATATAGTGCCCCTACCTTTTATTAGGATGGTTCCTGGATACTAGATGGTTTTTAACACCATTTTAAATGGAATACTCTGTTAAATATTTCTCCTCTGAATCAATATTTGTATAAAGGAATGTGACTGCTTATTGTGTATAGACTTTGTAGCTAGAACATTGCAATGTTTCTTTATTGTTTCTTCAAGCTTTAATTTTTGGACTTGTTAAAGTCTTCAATGTTTAATAATTTGTCACCTGCAAATAGAGATTGTTTGACTTCCTCTCTTCCAATTTGGATCCCTTTGATTTCCTACTCTTGCCTGATTGCTGTCACTTCTAATGAATAAGGGTGAAGACAATGTGCCTTACTCACTGGAGATGCTTTCAGTTTTTTTAAAATTAAGATAAATATTGTCTATATCACCTATATATCCCTCTCTGAAAATAAAAACAAATAAATCTATCTATAATATAAAATATTCTTAACTATATAATTGCTTGGACAATCAATTATAGAAAGGGATTTTTACAAGCTGTACACAAAAGAGACCCATTACACTAGCAGTCCAGGGGGCTAAGGTTAGAAGTATGTGATGCATGCTGGGAAGTGGTGGAGGAAATTCAATACTACTAGTGGAAATTTCCCCAATTTACTGTCACTATGTATTTTAAATATAACTGTAAAATATTATGTATTTTAAATATAACTGTAAAATATTTGTAAAAATTAAAAAATTTAACTATAGAAAATTCATAAAATATGTATTATTCTACTTTATATACACTATATTCTAAGCTTTCCCAACCCATTCTACAAATAAAGCTTTTTTAATAATTAGCTTAACAATTTAATAAGCTATGAATTTGTATAAGATATTTGAATAGCTTATATTCTGATACAGAACCAGATATCAGCTTGTCATATATTTCAACTGTATCACTTAGAAAATCAACCTAGTAAAAACACTAGAGCCTTAAGACATAAAAATCAGACTCCTATTGGACTAGTTGGACAGTAAACATTGATGTGGATCTTAAAAAATTTCTACCCATACACTATGGAAGCTGGAAAAAATCTATGACCCTACTCCAAAACATGTAACACATAATTCATACTTTCTTTTGCTATTAGTTCCAGATCCAGCCCTATATGAATATTTGAGCAGAGATTTAGTTGAGTTTCATGCTGAGACTTTTAAGGGAGATTTTGAAAGACAGAATGAAGAGATTCTGGTTTTACAATGTCAAGGAAAGTGACTAACTGTTGATATTTAGTCTATTATGGAAATTCAATTCACATATTGACATCTCAAATTAAAAAAATAAAAAATATTTACAACTCATTAGTAATGTTTTATCTTCTGTATTGAAGCACAGGCTATAATATATTTAATTTATGCATGACAACATTCTCTTTGTATTCAAAGAACTTCTGGTGCTACACATTAGCATTAATTGATAGTCATCAGTTATAATTCATTAGATAATCTTTAATAAAGAGAAAACTGTAACTTAAGACTAAATTACTTTAAAATAAAAACTTTACAGCATACTAGCATGGAAGATAGCTATTTATTATAATGTAAAACTTTTGTTTAGTTGAGTTCTTTTAGGTCAATTGACTGAGTAAGCTCAACCAAGGACAAACCTTAAAAATATTTTAAAGTACATATTTCCATAAAACTTTAGTGTTAATATATAAGGCTTAGTAAAAATAAGTTTATGGATATCTTTAAGGCTTCCTCAGGTCTGGTCTCCATCAACAAATGCTGTTAGACAATGGATGAACTACTTGAACAATAGTTTTATAAATGAACTTTCAGTGTCTATTCTTAGATTTTGGACATTTTACTAAATATGTCATCCTCTGAGTTTGTTTTTTCATTTGTAAATTGAGTTTAATAATTCCTAATTTCAAAACAATGTACCCAGAATAGGAACATAATACTGA
>PVKC010014125.1:0-22297 GCA_004027635.1 Crocidura indochinensis
AAACCTGCAATCAATCTAGGTTTGCCTAGTTGCTATTATGCCCAGTAGACAATGGATATCAGTAAAGAAAGATTAAACATTGGCCTAATGTTCCTACTTTGCATTTTGGTAAAGAATATTCAGTTATTTCTCCTGAATATTAAGACAACCTTTTGACAGTAAATTTTCCATCCCCGTCAAGAACTTTTAAGTAACTTTGGAAATTGAAGTGTAAAATCCAGGTATACAAAGTCATATCGCTCTTAGAAGAAGAATGTATCTATTAGTTAATATCTACCAGAAATATTACTATAAAAGTGAGACTCCCAAAGTTGTATTTTAATTTGTGAGTTTTTTTAATTTTTAAAGCTTATGATCATGTAATTTGCAAACTTGTGCTAATGCTATGTTTCTTCTACCAATAAGCTGGCAAAGGCACTGTTATCAATTACATAGGATTTTTTTATAAGTATATTTCTGAATAGCTGTTTAAAATACTATTTTGATCTATTTCATATTCTGACTTTAGTAAAGAATTTACAAGCAAAATTTGTGTCTATCATCAGTCTAAATTTTCAAGGCATCCAATTTTAAGGTCTGAAAATACGATTAAGTGGTCTTTGATATTATACATACATCACATGAAAATTATTTTCATTTAGTGAAAACATTTTACATACAGGGAATTTTTAATTAAATTAGCATAATGAAAACTAATAGGATATAGTAGTCACGGCCAGCTTATCCTCAACTTTTGCCTTTTCCAAGGAAATGAACACAATTTAAAATATAGGTAAATCTTACTCTGTTCTAAGAGACAGCATTTTAATAAGAATAGAAAACTATTTACACACAGGTTTGAGATAGCAATCCTCTTCTTCAGAGAGGTGAACTTGATAAAATAAGTTCAGTCCTATCTTTAGAAGGGACAACAGTGATTACATTTGCTGACCTGGAATTATTATCAGAATTTATTTGAACACATGCCAATCTTATTTAAATCAGTGCTGTCCAACAAAAACATGCTATCAGACACTCAATGATCTGAATTCTGGTTAATGAGATTGATTTAAATATGGTTCATATTAAAAATGTCAAGACTTATTATATAAGGCAATGCCAACTTTTACATTGTAGTTGTTTTTTAAAGGCAAATTATCAACTCTGCCTTTTCAGTCTTCTTAATGACAGCAAGGATCACTTGTTTTAGGGATATACTTCTTGGGATTTTCTAAATATTCCATCTGTGTACCCACTTCCCATGTCAGGCTTTTATACTTGTTGGCATTAGTGTAAGGGAATCCAAAGGCCTGATCTGCGTCCCTTGGAGACTCGAGCTTGCCTTCCTTCTCTACAATATGGCATTAAACACAGTTCTAAATAAAAATAATCTTGTCTTTCTCATGTCAACCATGTTAGTCACTTTTGTTGCAGATGGCATGCAGGGTCTAAATATCTCAATCTTCTCAAAGAGAAAAATGATTTAAAAACTGTTGAGGTATTGCACTTATCTGAATTCGATCTCGTTCTCCCCCCACCCCTTTTTTTTTTTTTTTTTTTTGGTTTTTGGTTTTTGGGTCACACCCGGCAGTGCTCAGGGGTTACTCCTGGCTCAATGCTCAGAACAGAGGGACTCTGTACAAAGCTTTAATGTGCATATATCAATACAAGATATTAGCAATCTTAAACCCATTTATCTGAATTTTTCCATGACCTTTGTCCCTTTCAGTACATATCTCTGAACAGTTTGTGCATCTGCCCATTCACAATTCAAACCAAATTTGCATTTTCCAATTGGGCCTTTCCTGCAGGTTCTGCATTTGACATTATTCCCTTGCTCACTTGTGAACCTTTCCTGATTCAGTATTCTTCCAAATATAGGTATAGTTCTTGCCCCCAAGGCCATTACTTCTCAAACAAAAATCAGTACCAATTAAGGCAAAACTAGTCCTTATTAAAAATATTGGATTGTTTAGAGTGTTCTTCTGACCACATGATAGAAGAACTTTCAAAATAGTTACCTCTTTTTTTGGGTTTTTTTTTGGGGGGGGGGGTTTTGGGGGGGGGTCACACCCAGCAGTGCTCAGGCTCTACACTGGCTCTACTCCTGGCTCTATGCTCAGAAATCGCTCCTGGCAGGTTTGGGAGACCATATGGGATGCCGGGATTCGAACCACGAACCTTCTGCATGCAAGGCAAACGCCTTACCTCCATGTTATCTCTCCTGCCCCACTCCACCTCTTTTTTTAAAGTCTGCTGTTTTAAGCCATATATTGTATACCTTACATAACACATTATCTCATTTTACCCTAAGTATACCTCTATAAAGAAGATACAGTACCCCATTCATAAAATGAGGGATCTAATACAGAAAAGTTAGGATATTTCCTCAGATTTAAAAAAAGTAATGGTGGGGCCGTAGTTATAGCACAGTGGTAGGGCATTTATTTGCCTTCCATGCTGCTGACCATAGACTGACCCAAGTTCGATCTGCAGTATCCCATATGGTCCCCCGAGCCTGCGTGGAACAATTTCTGAGTTCAGAGCCTGGAGTAACCCCTTAGTAATCCCAGTTGTGGCAAAAGAAAAAAACCAATAAAGAAAGAATAGAATAATTGCATGTTATCTGATCAAAGCTTCAAATTATACTCCTACATTATACTCTTTTGGGTCGGCTGCTTGGCAATTTAGGCAAAATGTTGATATAATGGTTTTAATTGGATCTGTGCCAGTATATATTTTCATAAAATAACTATTTCTTGCATGTGCTGCGCCAAGACTTACAAAAATGATATCCAGATTCTTGCCAACAAGGAAACTTTAGTTTATAGGACATATGTGTAAGCACAAAATCACATTAGGACAATGGGGACATGTATTGAGAACAGCAGGCTCATGGGTAAAGAATGATTAAAAGAAAGCCTATTGGGAAAATGAAGGAGACCTCACAATAAAAATAAAGCATTCGAGGAACCAGAGAGATTGTGCAGAAAGTAAAGCACTTGTCTGTACCTGCAATGGTCACAGTCCTGGTGTGAATCTCTCGACCACCTGTGGTCCCCTGAGCACAGAGCCAAGAATAGGTCCTGTGCAGTGCCATTAGATGAACCAGAAAAGCCAAAAAGAAAAAAGTAAATAGAATTTCAGTTATACTGAAGAATGAATAGAAATTATTGAGTAGAGTAGGAAGAGGGAGCAGTACTTATAAAAATCAATTATTAGGAACAAATGAGGACAGCCGCAATTTATTATCCCTATACTGAGAAGTACAGAAGAAAACTAACCACTGATAATCTAGAATCAATTCAATCATTGACTCATATGGTGTTGACTATCAGGCAAGAAGTGTTTGTTAGTTTTTGCCTTTACACAGGAAACTTCAATGACTTCACAAAGAAGAAGAAAAAGAAGAGGGATTGGGAATAAGGAGGGAGAATAAAGGAGAAATGACATAATTTTGTTTCTTTAAAGAAACATACTTGGATGATATAAATGTATATTAAAGAAAAATAGATGAGAAAGTTAATGAAAGGATATTCATAATGTTCCAGGATCTATATTAAGGTAGTATTGCAAAGTAAAGCAGTGATCAAAGAAAACAGAACCATCTAGGCAATGATTGAGCAGACATATGTAATAACATTTGCTTCACCACATGTGGGTAGTCTCAAAACCTTTATCATCCTAAATTCTTGATCTCTTCATCCACCATTCCTCTCAACTAAAACAAGATAAATAACAGTTAGAAATTCATGATATGACTTTTCATTTACCTCATAAAAGCAAATGCTTTCCATGATTTTTTTGTATTTTCACATCTGGATTATACAATGAAAAATTATGGAGCTCTCATGAATTTTATGAAATCTTTCAACTTCATCATGAAAACTTCAAAGTTAAAAACATATGGTCCATCAATCCAACTCTTCAAGTATGTGAACTTGGAGTCTGGAATTTATTGCCAGTTAAGTTGTAACATAAAATTAATTGCAAGTAAAATCACCATAGTTAACTCCACATTACAACTTCTAATGCCATTATAATTCTGTATTGGGCATAATTATTTCTCTGTTCCTTTTCCCTTACAAAACTCAAGTTTAGTGACTTATAAACTAATATAAATATGTATACTTTTGTGTTGGGGGTGTCTGTATTTTTCATCTGACTTAGTTGTCTCAAACTTTAAAGAAAGGCAAAGTATTTTAATCAACTCGGCAGAGAAATAAGAAAAATGTAAATAAATTTTTATAGATTTATAAATATATGCATTGGTCCATGTACACTCATTGATATATACACATACCCCTATCCATACAGGCACAGAGTAGTCTCACTCATCTATGGGATTTAAGAAAAATAAAAGACATTATTGTAATAACACCCAGAGACAACAGAAATGAGAGCTGGAAGAACTGGCCATGATGTGAAGCTTACCACAAAGAGTAGTGAGTGCAGTTAGAGAAATAACTAAACTAAGTATAATGACAAGGTAGTGAGTGAGAGAAACAAAATTGACTGTCTCAAATACAGACAGGGTGGGGGAGGATGGAGATAGAGGACACTGGTGGTGGGAAGATTACACTGGTGATGGGAGGTTTTTCTTTTTTATATCTGAAACCCAACTACAAAGATGTTTGTAATCATGGTGCTTAAATAAAGATATTATAAAAAAATAAAAATATCTTTCTTTCCAACAAACAGGTTTTATGATATATAATTAAACTGTACAAAAGATTCATTTCACCATTCCAGCACATTAACTATGATATCCAGGAATATTGAACCATTTCCCTCTAATATATAAAATAACACACGAATTAGTTTTAAATTGTTTCACTTTTTGTAAATTAGAGAATAAAGACTAGGAAATGGAAAATTTAAAAGGAAATTCTATTTTCCTCAATAGTATTTCTTAGATATAATTGATTTTGTACTTTTCATAAATGTCCATGAAATGCTTCTAAAACAGTAGGCACCAGGTGGGGATGAACTCTGAAATATTCCAGGGGTGCCATTGCCTCAAGTGCAATTTGGGGGTTCTTCATGTTGTTCTATTAAAATGGGACCAGAGGAATCACAGGGTGTATTTTTTTCCCCAAAAAAGGGATAGTAGGCTAAGTATGTCTGAGAGTCTCTATACTCAAATATGATTTTAAGCATTTACCAACCTTTTTGTTTCTTTTACCTTAATCTCTTTATTTCCCAAAACAAGAGTAAATGCCTAAAACTATATAAAATAGCTGCCTCAGAACATGATATTAGCTCTTGGTGTCTTTGAGCATTCTCCAGAATCTAATTTAATTGAAATAGCTTTGCCTGTGTAAACATCTCTTTTGTTTAAATAAGATTTAACTGTTTAGTTTTGCCTTAAGCAAATGCAGCCATTTGTTTGTCCATAAAACATTAAATTAAATATAGAGACTAATATGAATAGCTTTTATCAATCCACATGTATCACTGACTGCTGCCCCCTTTGCTAGTATGTAGTGTATTATTCTCACTGAAAATTGGGATCCTATTTTTAGATAGTTGTGTGGGGGTGGGGAGAAAGGAATTTGGCAAGAAAATCCCTCATGTCTTGCCATTATTGATTTTAAATTTGGGAAAGACTGCCTGAGAATCATTCTTCAAATGCAGCTGTTAATCTCCTGACATAGTGTATTATGTAGGTTTCAAAAATATAGGTTTTTGTTCTCAGAGTGCAATGAGATTTTTCTCTTTGTTTGATTGCTGAATTCCAGTATTATCTGCCCTAACAGAAATAAATATTTGGTGTTATGTAGGAAATCATGAGTTTTAAGTGCTTGTTTTTCCAGTTCATCTGTAGCTTTTATGCTCTGCTTTCTGTTTTGATCAACAGAACTTAGAAATGTAAGCTTGTATTTTGTTTCTTTGGGGTTAAGGCATTAGATTCCCCACCACCATCACCACTTTGTAGAGGGTCGATGTCCTGGTGTTCTTGTGACTGTGTGCTTTCCCTGTTCAGGCAATGCTGGATGTGGCTGCAGACCAGGGCTGGCTGGTGACCGCCCTGAGTATCACCAATCTGGTTCAGATGGTGATCCAGGGCCGATGGTTAAAAGACTCTTCTCTTCTGACAATACCAAACATAGAACATCATCATCTTTATATTTTCAGGTAATTGCTTTTAATTTTCATGTCATCAGGTTGTTATTGGTGTCTCAACTTGAAAAATGTTATTTTTCTTTATACATGTGACCCCTTAAATTTCTGTTGCTCCTAGAATATTGGTTCTTTCCAGTGGAAATGCCTAGTTTACCCAGTGTGAGACATGAGCTAGTGAAGTAATAGTCTCACTTGATATTGGATTACCTGTCCCAAGCTGAACCATGGCTCATGTTCTTCTATCAAATTGTTTTCTATTTACAACATTTGCTACATTTCTATTTTAACTGTATCTTTAATTCCCAATTTGTTATTGCAGATACATTTGAGAGACCTAAAACAATGGTGCATTAGTATATTGTGCATATTTAAGTAGTTACACACACACTAGCCACTCAGGTTGTGACCTGTGCTTCAAAGAAGAATTTATATCATCAAGTTATTTAAAAAGATACCACACCTTAGCAAGATAAGTAACAATGCATATTGCAAACAAGATTGGTGGTGCTTAAATGAAAGTGTTTCACGCACATTGAAAGATACTTCACAGCACAGATGTTGGCTTGCAGTTCACAATGATAAGTGAACAGCCTACAGCTTGCCTCTGTCTCTTGTCAGATGGACTAGGAGTGGCAGTCATTTGAGGCATCTAGAGACGGATGGCAGACAAGCACCTCAGACACACATGGGGTCTCCTTGGAGAAGCCTCTCCACTCTATTTGATTCAAACAAACTGGGTCCCAGGACAATTATTCACCTGGGACTTGAGAGTCCCCATCCCAGGATATCCAGGAAATGAAAAGGCGCTTTCAGCAGGTGAATCCCACCAGCAAAGGCATGGGGCAAAGCAGATACCTCTCAGATCTGCAGTGCAATTTCAGAAACCCTTCCAGTATAGGTCACAAGTGTGGTTTCAATGGAAAAGCTGGCAGTTTGAGGCAGCACCACAACACAGCACACAGATCTATTCAAGAAGCCACTTAGGGCCTAAAATATTTGATCTAGTTCTTTTCTATGAAAACTGCTATATATTTCTCCTTTCTATAGAAACAAACAAAAAAATTTAGGTGGATTGTGTGCCTGGAGGATTGAGCACTGCCTAAGTTATAAATCTAAAATATATGTCCCCAGTTACTTAAATTGGAAACTTCATTGAAAAGATTATTTAGATTAATTGCATACCTCCATTGAAAAGATGTCAGTTCCACTTCGGTACTTTATGGAATCACTACTATACATGAGTGGCTTTCCTCTGTATGTGAACCCCTAAGTATTTCTGCAGCTCACTTGTCTATAATAATAGTGGTGCTCTCTTGCGATGAATGCCTTTGCAAATGCGGAGTTATTTTGGACTAAATTATTTAACAAAAATAACACGTAAAAATATATTGTAATCTTGGAACCAGAGAGATATGACTCCAGCACCACATATCGTTCCTCAGATACCACCAGGAGTAAGCCCTAAGCACTGCCAGATATGGCCCCAAAACCAAAAATAAAATAAGCATCCATTTAATTTAAAAATAAATGTTGTTATTATCTTTTTATATATATAAATATTTAAGCACCATGATTACAAGCATGTTCGTAGTTGGGTTTCAGTCATAAACAGAATTAGCAGCAGTTCTAATTACATAAATCATCTTTCTCAAAAGCATCCCATTTTTTGTAGTCAAAAATGATTTAGTTTGTGTGGATATTATTTCTTAGGAAATGGAGCTCAAGTGCTAAGGGCTCCTATGCGGGGAGCAACAGTGGCTTCATCGACTGTCTTCCTGAACTGATCCAGGCCTGTGGAGGGCAGAGCCATATATTCAGCAAAATGATTGAAACTGAACTTTCTGAAGCAAAAATGAAGCAGGTAAGGATAACATTCCCATGCCTTGCAACTCTATTGCTCTGCCCTAAAAGTCATGCTAAAAGGTTTTTCTTAGAAAATGGGGTTTAGAGATAGACTTTGCTGACTTTAGATTTTAGACTCTATTTGTTTGCTAACAAATAAACCTCAAAACTTACCTCTCTTAGGACATTCTCATGAAAGTTAGGCAAGATACTGCTATGTAAACTGCTTCATGGAGTTCCTGATGTTAAAAAATAATAATAGTTCAGTAAATGGTTGATATGAAAAATAATGACTGATATAAATTATTAGACTCTGGAGAGATGGTACAGACTCGCAAGGGTCCTCAAACTTTGTTTTTTTTTTTTTTTTTTTTTTTTTTTGGTTTTTGGGTCACACCTGGCAGTGCTCAGGGGTTACTCCTGGCTCCATGCTCAGAAATTGCTCCTGGCAGGCACGGGGGACCATATGGGGCACCGGGATTCGTCCTCAAACTTTTTAAACAGGGCCCAGTTCACTATCCCTCAGACCATTAGAGGGCCAGATTATAGTAAAAACAAAAATTATGAACAAATTCCTATGCACACTGCATACATCTTATTTTGATGTGAAGAAACAAAACGGAAACAAATACAATGTGTGGCCTGCGGGCCGTAGTTTGAGGATCACTAGTACAGAGGTTAAGGCACTTGCTATAGATGAGATTGACCCCCTTTTTTTTTTTTAATCCCAACAGTTACCTGAGCACTCTTGGGAACAAACACAGAACACAAAATTGGGGTAACCACCAAATACTGCTGGATCTGACCGCAAAAAAATCAAAAAATTAATATTAAAAAGTAAAAATTGTTTTGGTATAATGATATTAAACTGTCAAAAAGGCCTACTAGGGGACCGGAGAGATAGCATAGCGGCATTTGCCTTGCAAACAGCTGATCCAGGACCTAAGGTGGTTGGTTCGAATCTGGGCCTCCTATATGGTACCCTGTGCCTGCCAGGAGCTATTTCTGAGCAGATAGCCAGGAGTAACCCCTGAGCACCGCCAGGTGTGGCCCAAAAAACAAAACAAAACAAAACAAAGCAAAAAAAAGGCCTACCAGATTTCATTATAGACTGTATAATCTCAGACACCATTGCTGTTTTTCTTCAATACTGTTTAACTCCTTTTTTGTGATTTAACTCTTTTTATACAATTCCTTAAGTTGGCTTTTATATTACACCTTATTTTCATCATTTTATTATTCTTAAATTCTGAATCATTCCTGCAGTAAATTCCATATTTGTATTCCACATAACAAATGGAAAGCTAAGCCTTTGTTAAAAAAGAAGTCATCTATCTAAACCCTCTTTGGAAAGGCTAAAAAAGTATGAATGTATGATGCAAGAAAAACTTAGTATATACTTTTAAGTCTTAAGTGCTTTTTTATAAGCATGTCAAGTAAATATTTTAGGTGTATGACCCTAAGTTAATATATTGACTTACAAATGTAGATATTACTCAATGAAATTTCCAAACCAATTTTTTCCAGTGAAACCTTTATACTCTCTTGGAAAAAGTATAACACATATTAAAAGTCTGATTGTTCACTTTCTGTTGAACTCATAACTGACACAAAAAAAATAAATATTCATACTAAGTAGCTACCTTTGCTAAATGATCATCAAAATTATGAATAAAAATAATATATTTAAATCAAAACAAGGCTTCTGTTAGCAACAACAGATTTCTAACATAACATACATTGACTGAAAGCCAAGTTTTTGATGTGATAAAAAATTAGAACATTGTTATAATTAGTTCAGGGAGAACTCAGAAGTAAACTTACTTAATTTATTTGCATAAATTGCCATTCTGTTATCTTTAAAACCAAATGCAGATTGGCTCGGTCTGATATGATGATGGTTATTTGGCTCAAAAGTGCTTCAATTTGCAGAGCAATCTGGCGTCGGCTCTGCAGTGAGGCGATCCCAGGTAACATACAAATCCTGAATTATTCCAGAAATTAGTATGTTTAAAGCATCAATTTAAGTGCTAATTGCAGTAGTAATGAGAAAAAGCAGTACGACTGTGAGATTTGCATCTTCTACCCCATCAGTATGCCTGGAACGACTGCTGACTGGCAGAGGATTTGGCTGCTAATTAAATAATTGTATGCATGGCAGTGCTCTTGCCTGATTCAATAGATGAAGATTAATCCTCAGATAAATATGTTTGGCTGGTATTGAAATGTCTTAGCAGTGTCTTTAAAAATAGCTCATGTTTTATATACATATGTGTATATATGTATACATTCACACACTCAGCAAATATATGTTTGTATGTCAAGGATTGAAAAGTAACATCATTAAAGTCCTGAAAAAAATACCATAAATATATATATATGTGACATCTGACTTTGAGAAGCTTCATAAAACACCCCTAGTTGCTTGTAATACTTATATATGTTGGCAACTAATTTCTAATGATCCAAGTAAAAAACATAGAAAGTCTTCATGTGATAAATGCTACTTCTGTTGTCTCTCAAAGGTAAATGTTCTGCACAAATTACATATTTAAGTGTCTCCTTGATCAGTTTTCCACTTTGGCCAACCTTAGAAAAATATCAAGTGGTAAAGCTTCTATACTCAGGATTCTTGGTTCTAGCACAGGATAAGCCATTATTTGTTACCTTGACACACTGTATAGATCATTCTTTGGTTTAGCTCTTTCCAGATTATATCTGTTCCAGATATGATTTTAGATTCACGAAACAAGTTAGAGAATTGGAATTGGTTTGTCGATTGCACTGGATTTACATTTTAATTCCTAAGGGGTAGTTTGATTCATCAGGGCTACTTCATTTCAATTAGGTACACTCAGAAGCACTAAAGTCTTAGCAAACAGAAAATGAATCAAAACCTATAAGAAAATCTATGGTATAGATGAAAAAATACAAGGAAGATCTAAATTATTCACATACTACTTTTAAAACTGAAAAGGTAGCAACTAATGAAACAGCCTGTTTATTAGCATGCTTTTCTTGAATGAAAATGGCAGTGTTACAATAATTATAATGTTACATAATTATAAGTGTTAGGTAAAAGATAAATTTTATTTCTGAAAACTACAAAGTTAATTTATTATATTTTCCATAGGTAGGATTCATTCATTTAAAAGATGAACAGCTTCTATTTGTGTAGCACTATCTCACAAATATGATTCAATCTAAAAAACAGGAATAAAATTGTTTAAATATATTCTATCCCTCTAATATGTGCCCTGTTAATTATTCTCAATGTGGTAATTCCTCAATCATGTTCCTTTTTTGAAAAAGAATCTTAGACATATAGATTTTTCTTACGATATATGGACATATAGAAAAGTTTTCCTTTTAGAATATAAACCAAAAAGTTATTTTATACAATAATTCATTAGTGAATAATATTGACTGATGTCAACAATTGCCTTACAACTTTTTTTCAGGTATCTCCAAGTAGTACTCTCTACCTAATAATTCTCATTAATATTAAGATAAATGCCTCTGATAAACCAGCCAACAACAAATGATTTTTTTATTTTATTTTTACAACAAATGTTTTTAATCAATGTGTGAGTATGACCAGTAAACACTTAGTATTGTGATCATTATTTTTAGTTACTTTTCAAAGAACTATGAGTAAAATTATTAATAAAAGCATACTGTTTTACACATATAGAAATGAAAAGAAAAAAAACTAGAGAAATACCAAGAAGAGCTTTATCAATGTCAATGCCCTGGCATTAATATTTACTAATTTTTTAATGCTTCCATGGATGCAGTAAATAGGAGAGATAATGCATTGAATTCCTCTGTGTTGTTACTTACAACTATTTTTAAATTCAGAATTAATCTCAAAACAAAGAGATTTTTTTTATAAAGTACATTATTTCTTATTTAATGGCCTCATTTCATAGTGACGATTTCTTTGTTATATTTTCTTCTTTTTTATTCAGGCGTGGAACTTTTTATCTCATTTACCAGTGATAGATGTTGGCTTAAGTGTTAAAGGCTGGTGGGATGACTCGGCTGAAGGACATAATGAACTCTCTATCACAGCTCTAACTTCAGACAAACGAAATGACAACAGGTGGATCAAGTTGCATGCTGATCAAGAGTATGTGCTTCAAGTCAGCTTGCAGAGAGTCCACACTGGGTTCTACAAGGTATAGTGTTTGGTTTCCATTCTCAAATGCTTCACACCAGATGCCAACATGCGACACCACACATATCTTTTCAATTACTAATGTGTCCGTGCCATTCATGAATCCTGCTTTCTCAACTGACCTTAAGCTGTTGGAGTCAATCTTCTTTTTTCAACCCCAGAATATCCACCTCATGTAATATTGTGTTGCCTGGAGTACTATACCAGAGTGGTTTATAAACACAGTTCAGTGTAAATCCCTGGATTGCCTGGTTAGATTCCTTGACCTTCAGACTAACTGCATGACAATCTTAAGGGTAGAGATCTCAAGACATACGTTGACACAAAACCCCCAGTTTGCGGGGCTACATCCAGTGACACTTAGGGGGTTTACTCCTTGCTCAGGGGACCATATGAAATGCCAACTATTGAACCTGGGTTGAAAGGGTACAAGGCAAATGCACTACCTATTGTTCTATTACTTCAACCCTCTAAGATTTTTGTAACCACAGAATTACTACTTAAAAAAGTAGATTTAACCATGCGTTTTTTAAAAAACAATAAATACTAATTTTTTAATAGCATAGCAAAATTATACTGACCTCTCAAATTGCTTCAAGTGAAATGTCTTCTAGAATATTGCATGAAGGGCTGAGGAGATAGTTAAGGGGGCTGAGTTTATGCTTTATAAGTATATGGCTCATGTTTGATTCCAAAACACTGCATGATCCCCCATGTGTAATAGAGTAGCCCTGGAGTACTGCCAGGTATATCTCCTCAACAAAAACAATAATGGATAAAATATAATTGGGACTGTGTCATTATTAGTGTACATTGTATAGAAAATAGTCACTGTCTTAAAGGGACACCATAATAACCATGTATTTGTGAAATCAATTTAAATTAAATATTTCAGGTTATCCTTATGGTTGTATCTAATCTTTTAGTTTAGCTATTAATGTATTTACAAATTCCTTGACTTATAACTTTGACTTATAATTTCCCATTAGTTTGAGGAAAAAACTTTTTTAATATCGCCAACATTATAATCTGTACCGTCATATTGCCTGGAGAACACAAGAGATGCTCAGGAACTGCTCTCAATTTAGTGCTCAATGGTTGATCTAGCCAGTGCTCAGTCCCAGGAATCAAACCCTGAATTACAGCATTTCAAAGCCTGTGCTTTGGCTCTTTGAGCTGTCATCTCAACCCAAATCCATGCTTTTTGGAGTGAATTTGTATTCTTGGGTAAAAGAAGTGTTTATATGACACACATTGCTTATTGTCTTGAGGTACTAAGTTCCTTCTCGATTGCTTTTCCCATCCCCTAAGTAAATGTTTCTTATGAAAAAGCCTTTGGAAGTTTTGTTTCATGTGGCTTATCTCAATTTTTCATCTGTAAATGGGTTATCCAGATGATTTATATGAATCACTTAAGGATATACTAATTTTGTGTCAAGATTTAGGATATTCTATTTAAAGTAAGCCAAATATTCTTGTGATTATAACCACAAAGTGTGCTTTGAAGAACTTGAAGAAAAGCAGGTCGAAAGACCAAAGTAGAAAATATGGAACATTCCAGATAGATCTATACTGTATTATATAGATTTATGGACTTTAAGTAAGACAAAATAGCCTTTTTACCACAACTAAGTGGTGTAGAAAGACAAGGTGCCTTTTCTTTATCTTTTTTTTTTCCTGATTTCCAGGGAAGACAAGACCATCATGCAGCAACCCCACGATTTCCAAAATTAAAAGATGAAGGCTGGTTTTTGATATTAGGAGAAGTGGATAAGAGAGAACTTATTGCTTTGAAAAGAGTAAGCTATGTTAGAAGTCATCATGTTGTCTCCATTTCTTTCTACACCCCTGAAGTACCTGGAAGGTAAGTGGGATCATACTCTCAAGAGTTCCCCAAATGTTAAATATAACTATGACCAGAAAGATAGTTTAACTTTGCCCTCATTTCCTTTTTCAGATATATCTACACCCTCTTTTTTATGAGTGACTGCTACCTTGGTTTGGACCAGCAGTATGACATTTATCTCAATGTGACATCAGCAAGCATTTCTTCACAGCGCAGTGAGGAAGTCTCTGATGTCTTCATCAAATCCGATGTGAAGGAACTGAACCTGAACAAACTCTGAGACGAGTGGGGAAGAAGTCCGGCAGTTCAGTCATGTAGACAAAATGGAGTTTCTTGATGTTTGCCTGGTGAAAATAGCATCTAACCTCAAGACCCCAGGAAATTGATTCTGGCTACACAGAGTTCACTGTTGTGTGGCCTTTCAACAAATACTACCTTCTATGATATTGTCTTCATAGGTTCCTCAATATGTAAGATGAGTAAGTGTGGAGGAGAATCTTTTCATGTGTATACAGTGAGATGTTATTTGGGATTAATACCGGTGCCACCTCTAAAAGTTTACAGGAATATTGCCTTCTGTCTAAGGAAAGATATTCTGAAACACGACAGTGTTAGTATTTGTTGTAACATATCTCAAACCCTGACATACGATGTCTGAGATCATCTGTAAAGTTGCTCACAGTGTCATAACAAATTTATACTTTAATCACTCATTGTAGTAGTTTCATGAATTTCTTAAATCATAAATGTTAATAATTTATGTGTAAATTTATATCACAGAGCCCAATGATAAAAAGAAAATAGAATATACAGATTTTTGAAAATGTAGATACTGTAACTTGTTTAAATAAAATATTTCTAGTGCCACTTCAGGACAGATGACTAAATTATTTTTCCTCCTTTCCCCTCATTGTAGCCCCTCTTAGTCTTCTGTTCTTTTCATTCTTCCATGTGAAGATTTCACTTTTATTCTCTTTCTGATATATTTGCATGAAGAGAGAAGGGAGTACAATCTAATTTGTGTGGAACCATACAGACCATATAGTATGATGCTATCATTTGTATTTACCTATCATAAAGTGTAACCACAATGTAACCATCACACAATCTAGAATTTAATTTTTTAAAAACTGGAACATACTACTTTATGCACCTCCTTTTCCATGCTAAAAAAAGAAGAAGAAATCAAAACAGTGTTGGTGAACCAGGTATTCACTTCCTAATGAGGAGTGGAAGCAGGTGAAGTTTCCCAAGTGCTGCTTAGAAGGTTCAGGGCCTCTCCCAGTCTTGGACAAACCAGGACAGCTGTTCAAAGCAGTGGTTCAAGACTGGGATACTGCACAGTTCAGAGTACCAAGGATAACTGAGCTACCCTAATGTACTAGGGTCCTCTAGGATATACCTATTAGTACTGAAGGTGCCTCTAAGATTCCACCAATACATAATGAACTGAGGATCCAGTTGATGTCATCCTTACCCATTTACTATCTCTTTGGCCCCTCACTACCCAAATTTAAGTCAACACAAGTACAGTGTCTCTGTAGGAGTCTCAGAAGTTCAGGGTTCTTTTTGCCATTTCTTGGTCCAATTCTTTTCTAAATAGTTTTATCTTAAACCATCATTTTCGTTGAACATTTTTAAAGGAAGATTGTACAAGCTATCACCAAGTTCATATAAGAACCTGAGAAGAAACAATAGTTTTTGTGTCTCTTGGCATCATTTTTTGGTAATTCCTTTTCTCGCTTGTTGCAATGATTCAGGGGCCACACTTAATATTTCTGGTGCTCACCAGGAGTCGGACACTTGATTTCAATGCTGGCACACATGTTCATCAGGATGTGTGATTGACACTTAATTGAGAAGCTCATTGAGAATCACTTTGTTTAATGAGGGTGGTGCTAAGGATCAAACTCAAGGCATTATACTTGCAAGGCAGGCACTGAGCCACTGAGATAATCCCAGGAATCTACATCATTTCATTTTTTTTTAATTAGGGGCAAGTTTGGGTGACAGGAAAGCTACTTCCGTATAACATGGGAATGAGAGGAAATCATTTGTTATTTAATAATTTAAATAATATTTGATACTTTAATAATGTGCATCAGAGAAAATATAATAGGACTTAAAAGTGATCAGTTCAGATTATGCTAAAGAGAACATCATTAAGAAAAGTTACACATGGGCCTGGAGAGATAACACAGTGGTGTTTGCCTTGCAAGCAGCCGATCCAGGATCAAAGGTGGTTGGTTTGAATCCCGGTGTCCCATATGGTCTCCCGTGCCTGCCAGGAGCTGTTTCTGAGCAGACAGTCAGCAGTAACCCCTGAGCACCGCTGGGTGTGGCCCAAAAATCAAAATAAAAGAAAAGGTACACTTAGCTGGACAAATTTACTTTATTTGAAAGAATGACCAACACTATTAGTCTATGACTTTATCCTCAGTCATTATTCAACAAAAGTATTAGTCTAAGTACACATTTTTGCAAGACATATGCTAACATAATATTAGAATATTATTCTAGAGCTAACCATCATAAGCCTGGCATAGTGCTTAGTAGCCAAGAATTTACCAATATCTCATTACAATTCTAATTAAGAAAAATTGGAGACGAGGAGTGTTGGACTGCTCTAAGTGGTGCTTAGGGACTCTCTGGTATAATCTATTCCAGCAGGGACTACACAGTATAAGTGACCAAAGCAGTCAGTCCCATACAAATCAAGAGTCTTAACTTCTACTGTCTCTCCATTCCAAAGAGAATTTCTTTCATTTTCTCTATATAGTGAGTTACCAATGGACTAGACTGAGGAGTGTTCTCAACTAGAATATTACTCACAGCACATAGATTATGCATCTCTGATCAGGCTACTGCATTATGCAACTCTAAATTTATGTGTCTTATTTTATTCTGGGTATTTTCAGTTCCAGCTAATGGAATTGTTAGCACATACTTGTTGCAAGTGTAATGTTTACTCTATAGATTCTCATGAATCAGACTTCGTGTCCATATAAGGCAGTATGATGATGAAGATGGACATTATTATTAAATGGCAAATCTATTTCAATTAATAATAGTGATACAGTAAATACTATGGGACTTTGGCAGTGAAAAGTTAGTAAAAATGGAGGTATATTTAGACTGAGTTTTGGAGATACTTAGAATTATGAAAGCAGTGGTGAAAGAAATGTTCTATTTAGAACTTTTTTGATAAAGGCTCTGAGATAACTTAGCCTTAAGAATCCAATTATTCTACATTTTCAGAGTCAGGAAAAGAATTAATAGGCCAGAAATAGAGAGTCTATAAAGTGGCCTTGAATTAGAAAGAGGGAAAGGGCTGTAGATCATGTGTGTATGCAATGAAATTTATTGGCAAGACACAACAGAAGATTATGACAACATTTTAAGAGAAGAGAGTGGAGTTATAAGCTAGACAGAAGTTTGGGAGGGCATACATCTATGCCTCTGGCTGGATAATAGGTACTAAACATAAGAAATTAGGAAGTGGGGCCGGAGAGATAGTGTGGAGGTGGGACTTTTGCCTTGCATGCAGAAAGACTAGTTTGAATCCTGGCATCCATGTTGTCCCCCGAGCCTGCCAGGAGCGATCTCTGAACATATAGCCAGGAGTAACCCCTGAGCGCTGCCAGGTGTGACCCCCCCCCCCAAAAAAAAAAGAAAATAAAAATAAATTAGTAAGTGAGAACTGAGTCAGAGCCCTCGCTTCCCAGGTAGTGAAATGCTGATTATTGAATGATTGTAGCAAAAAAGCAAGAGGAAGTCTTATTGCATGAACTCCCTTAAACTTGGGCAAATTAAGTGGGCTGCCTGCATCAGAACAATGAAGTAATAGGGCAAACACTAGTCCCTAGGAATCAGAAAGGCTTTATCCCCAAGTGCATGAAAGTGTTGGGTAGTCATTCTAATAAAGAATGCCAATAACTGGGACTGGAGCAGTGGCACTAGCCTAAGATGGACCGTGGTTTGATCCCTCAGTGTCCCATATAGTCCCCCAAGCCAGGAGCGATTTCTGAGCACATAGCCAGGAATAACCCCTAACCACATCACTGGATGTGCCCCCACTCCAAAAAAAAAAAAAAAAAAAAGAATGCCAATAACTTTAGTTTTACTTTCTGGCCCCCAATATTGTAAAAATAATGAAATAATGAATGATGAAAATAATGAAAGAAAATAACTTTCAAAGAATACATTGAAAGGAAAGAGTGTCATGATTTGACTTTTATTAGCATCTATTTCAATAATATACTGCTAAGATTATTCTCAGTAGCTTGTATAATACACTTTTTTAATATAAATCTTTAAGCACTGTGATTACAAGCATGTTCCTACATGGGTTTCAGTCATAAACAGAATACTCCCCTTCACCAGTGCAACATTCCCACCACCAATGCCCCCCCTCCTACCCAGCCCCTGCCTGTATTGCGACAGGCATTCTACATCATTCATTCTTTAACATTGTCATGCTAGTTGTTAATGTAGTTATTTCCCTAACAGCATTCACCACTCTTTGTGGTGAGCTTCAAATTGTGAGCCGGTCCTTCCAGCCCTTTCTGCCCTTTTCTCTATTGTCTCTATTGTCTCTGGGCCTTATTACAGTAATGTCTTTAACTTTTCTTAAAACCCATAGATAAGTGATACTATTCTGTGTATGTCTCTCTCCCTCTAACTTATTTCACTCAGAATAATAGTTTCCATGTACATTCATGTATAGGAAAATTTCACGACCATCTCTCCTGATGGCTGCATAATATTCCATACCAGTGTGTACCACAGTTTCTTTAGCCATTTATATGTTGATGGGCATCTTGGTTGTTTTCAATTTGGCTATTGTAAATAGCACTGCAATGAATGAAGGGATTTTTATATTGTATTTTTGTGCTCTTAGGGTATATACATGCAACATTTCATCACACCTCTGATCAGAGTATTTATTTCCTTCTACCATTGTCTCGGTCCACTCCCTTTGTAAGTCCAGTTCTATAAACTTGTTCTCTGGTTTTATTGTTTTTGATCATTTTTTATTCCGTTCCATATTTCTTTATACTCAACATATGAGAATCATTCTGGGGTTTTTTTTTTTGTTTGTTTGTTTGTTTTTGGGTTACACCCGACAGTGCTCAGGGGTTATTCCTGGCTCCATGCTCAGAAATTGCTCCTGGCAAGTACGGGGGACCATATGGGACGCCAGGATTCGAACCGATGACCTTCTGCATGAAAGGCAAACGCCTTACCTCCATGCTATCTCTCCAAGAATCATTCTGTACCTATTCCTCTCTAGGTAACTTCACTCAGCATAACACTCCTTCCACATAGCAAGAATTTGTGATTTTGTTGTTTGAATTATTTATGTGAAAATTCACATAAAATTATAAAAAACCTACAAAGAGTAAATAAAGAATAAGTAAGGAGGCAAGCATTCATTTAAGTTGAAAGTGAAGTGGTCTTTGGATTAGGGCAATTAGAAAGCCAAGCACCCACTCACCATTACTGCTGCCATCAAAAAAAAGGGCAAAATATTTGTGACCAGAAAGTCATTTGTGTTTCATTTCTTTCTTTGCAGTACACTACTTCCAATCTCCAAATGCATTTATATACATACTTTTACTTGTAGTTCAGCACAAGTAAATGGAATGGGAGTTTCTTCACTATTTCTCAGAAGATGCTTCCTAGTAATGTGTCTTTGATGGACAGTCAAGGGTATATAGGAGTATGAGACAGTGAATGAAAGGTTTGACTACCCTATTTTTTTTTTATTTCCTGTGTGTTCTAAAGACAGATTTGAGCACTTCACATCTGCCAAGGGTCATATGGGTCACCAAGTTTCTCTGAAAATAGAACAACTTTAAATAACAAAAACATGGAAGTAACTCATACTTTCAACATTTTGGAATACACAGTTCCAAAATATGTTGCGCCTAGAGTAAAGGGAGATCTTTAAGCAGGCTCTGAAAGTGCATTAGAAGTATTTGTCTATTTGGATCAGAGAGATAGTACAATATGTAGGCACTTGCCTTCCATGTTGTGAACCTGGACTTATCCCTGGCATCACATATGATGTCCTGAGCTTTCACCAGAAGTAACCCTGACCAGAGACCACTGGAGAAACCTCTGAGTATGGCTCAACCAACAATAGCCAAAAAATTAGATTAAATTAAAAGGATTTGTCTATTTCCCTTAAAATGCAAGCTAAATCCCCTTTGCCCAATTTCTTTGGAGTCATGTTGCTCCCATGCTTGTATAAGCGTGAAAATCAATTTAAGTACATTCAGTAAAAAGCCAAACCCTTTTCTTTTAAAAGCAAATATTTGGTGTTTCTTTCCGAAGTACCTATTTTTACACCATTTTATCCAACCTCTGAAACCTAATTCCGGACAAAAACAAGGAAGAAAAAACATGCCAATGATCACAAATAGTGCTGTTTTAAACAGAAGCAATGAAAATAATATAGACATCTTCGTAAAACCTCAATCTTATTTTCTGATACTTTAGAAAAATGCATTCCTCTAAAAACACATTACCCTTCAAGTGGCCTTTGGAGAAACTGAAACATTGAAGAAATCCTTGGATTGAAGCAAAGAACATTCTCCGTGGACAATTCTAATCAATTATAGAAACATAACTGTACCCAGATCATATAATGTACCACAGTGATGATCCTGGCTTCTGTTCATCTTATAAAATGCTGCAACTCAAACATCAATCCTGCTGCTGTTCGCAGTGCTCCAATCCAGAAAGATTTACTCTCAATTGATTCATACTTTTCATGCTAAAAATGATTATGCATCTGCATCTTCTATTTCAGTTTTGTCATTTTTGCCCACTGCGTTAATTGTTTTTGCATGTTTCCTCCTATCCCCAAACAGTACATTTGAAACACTCCTGAGAATGCATTGCATAAATATTGAATGTGTTAAAGACAGTCTGAGGTAATTCAGAATGAATTTAAGTAAATTGATTGAAATCAGCTTTTATTTAGGAAATCTTCTAGGGACAATTCTGACATATTTGAAATAACTAACTATTTACATAGATATGATTTGCTTGTGCATCTCAACAAATCTGTGAATCAGCATTCAAAACCAAAATGCATACCTTACTTACTGGATTTTGAGAAATTGCAAAATAACAAAGTTAGAAAGATGATACCAATTACAGTAACAAAATACCTGGAAAAATTCTTCACAATAAAATCAGATAAAGGTAATATTACAATGATGGGTGTTCAGATGAAAAAGAAAGAACTAGACAAAGAGTATATGAAGTAAGGCCTTGTACGCTACCAACTTCCATTAAATATTTTTATATAATTTTTATTTTGACCATATTGGTTTACATATCTTTCAGAGTAGTATTTTAGGTACATATTAACATTGAATCAAGGGAATTCCCATCACCAAATTTGCCCTCCCTCCACCCCCTCCATTAAAATTTTAACACTGCTAACATCACTTTTGAGTACAGACACAGGAAAAGTGTCAGAGCATAACATGTGTCCTATTTCCCAAGCAAATAAGAGAAAAAATGTAAAATATAATTGTATATTTTTAATAGACTCAAAGACAAAAGAAAAAAATATCTGTTTCACCTTAGAAGAGAAAAGTCAGTAAAGAAGTGGCAACTTCAAGTATAAATCAAATATCTTGGGCTGGAGATATAACTCAAGGGGTAAGACACTTGCTTTTTGTGTGACAGACCCTCTCCAATCCTCAAGTCTCAATGCTAGGAGTGATCTCTAGCACATTGCCAAAAACAAACCTTGAGCAACACCAGACATGGCCAAACCGAAAATATAAAAACTGAATCAATCTACCAAAATGAAACCTTGGCTTTCTCCACAGAAGAAATACTTCAATAGCATTTAAGCATAAAAAAATAAAAAAAAATTCAGGCCCAGAGAGATAGCACAGCGGCGTTTGCCTTGCAAGCAGCCGATCCAGGACCAAAAGTGGTTGGTTCGAATCCCGGTGTCCCATATGCGCCCCCCCCCCGTGCCTGCCAGGAGCTATTTCTGAGCAGACAGCCAGGAGAAACCCCTGAGTACCACCGGATGTGGCCCAAAAACAAAAACTTTATAAAAGCATAAAGTATTTAATGAAAAAATAGAACTTTGTACCCAAGAAAACCACCTTTTAATATAGGAGAAAATATGTTGTAATGTGTGCATTGAAATGCTGTTATCTTTCCGCTCTTTTTTTTTTTTAATATGGAATGCTTCACGAATTTGCGTGTCATCCTTGCGCAGGGGCCATGCTAATCTTCTCTGTATCGTTCCAATTTTAGTATATGTGCTGCCGAAAGATCGGAAGAGC
>PVKC010014126.1:0-22411 GCA_004027635.1 Crocidura indochinensis
TGGCTTAGTGCTTTAGTGGACCAGGTGGAGCTGAGGATGGAATCCAGCATTCCGTGTGCCCCAGTTCTTTGAGCCACCCTTCGGGTTCAGGGATTATGCAGTGTTCAGTCAAGAAAAGGACAGATTTATAAGGAGAAGCGAACATGAACACCAGCAAGGCTGACTAAGAAACATGGGGTATGAGGGAGTATTTTCCAGTTTTCCAGGCCTTCTGGGAGGCCTCTCCATGCCTCCCCCAAAAAAGCTGCATATTCTGAGTTCACCCACAAAGGCAAACGTAACTGGCACTGGTTACTGGATTCTCCAGCTTCTAACAGTTGTGAAATTCTGTTTTGCAACTAGTCCATCTGCATGTTCAGTGGCTGAAATATGGGGGGGGGGTCAGGGGCTCCTCCAAACTGGACAGACATGGACTTGGTCTGTGTTCCTTGCCTCTCCTCTGAGGGAAACCAAACCATTAGGGCTAGAGCAGGGAACCATTCCTCAGCATCATTCTAAACAAAAATAATCAGAAATAATCAGTGAGAAAATAATCAGCCTTGCTTTAGAACCTTCTAGAGAACTTCTAGAGCAATGTTCATTGTCACTCCCCCCCACATCCCACTCTCTCTCAGTTTTTAGGACATATTCAGTGGCACTCAGGGGTTACTCCTGGCTCTGCACTCAGAAATTGCTCCTGGCAGGCTCAGGGAACCATATAGGATGCCAGGGATTGAACCCAGGTCCATCCCAATTGGACCACATGCAAGGTGAAAGCCCTACTACTGTGTATCACTCAGGCCCTATCCCCACTCTTTTTTTTTTTCTTCCTATCTCCACTCTTATTCAACTTAGTTTTAGAAGTAGCACAGCAGATAGAGGGGCTCTTTTTGCCTTGCAGATGGCAGACCCAGATTCAATCTTCGGCATCCCATATAAGTCCCCCGAAAATCACTCTAGGAGTGACCCCTGAGCACAGAGCCAGGAGTTAGCCCTGAGCAACACCAGGTGTGTTCCCTCCCCTGAAAAATAACCCCAAAAACAAGAATAGGAAGACACTCCAGTCCCCCACTACCTTGTCTCAGATTGGGAAATCCAGACCAGCCCAAGAAAGTGTCTCCTCCTGAACCAGTGTCTGTGAGTTACCCCACGTGTGAGGTCTGGGTCCAAACACTCCAATTCACTTCATTCACTTTCCCAACACCCTAATATACAAATCAATTTCCAGGTCAGCATTAAAAGTAATCAATAGCCCCTTCCTTCCATGGCCACAAGCTGGGAAACAGCAGATGAAGGACTGAGAAGGAATTCAGTCTTGGGACAGTTGCGCCCAAGAGAGTCGGACCTGTGCAAAGTGCTGGTCAGAGAACAGTACCACCTCAGAGGAACCCAGAAGGTCTGGGTGTTGGGATCTCTTACTGGCCCCCTGAGTTTGGCAGCCCTGGAGGGGAACCACAGCTTAAAACAATGTCCATGCTATCTCTTCACTTTTCACCCTGTGAGAGGCTGGACAACCCTGGTTTTGAGGTCAAACTCCCCATAAACCATCTCACCAAAGTCAGGGCTCCCCAGCACATTCACTAGTGTGCTTGGAAGTTCAGAAGATGGGATTGTACCTTCAGAGCTGTTGCACCAAAAATTCCTCAACTCTTAACTCTTTTTGTTTTTGTTTTGGAGCCATATTTAGTAGTGCTCACGGTTCACTCCTGACAGGCTCTGGGGATCATGTAGTATACTAGATCAAATCTGGGTTGCTGGGCCAGGCGGTGGCGCTGGAGGTAAGGTGCCTGCCTTGCCTGTGCTAGCCTAGGACCGACCACGGTTCGATCCCCCGGTTTCCCATATGGTCCCCCAAGCCAGGAGCGACTTCTGAGCGCATAGCCAGGAGTAATCCCTGAGTGTCACCGGGTGTGGCCCAAAAACCAAAAAGAAAAAAAATCCGGGTTGTCTGCATGCAAAGCAAGCTTCCTCCTTATTGTATCATGGCTCCAGGCCACGCTTTAGTCTTTTCTGCTGCTCCTCCATCTTCCCAGTCTGTTTGGTTCTAAGTTTTCCCTGGAGAGCAATCTCCTTTACTCTTTCAGACTTTTCTAAACTTCAGAGTTGAGACATGGGTGAAGGAGATGTTTTGTGAGAGTCCTGAGTTTCAGAAATCTTGTCATATTGTGTGGGCTTATAAAAACTGGTGTTTGGGGCCAGAGAGATAGCACAGTGGTAGGGCACTTGCATTGCAAGCAGCCTACCAAGGACTGACGGTGGTTCAAATCCTAGCATCCCATATGGTCCCCTGTGCTGACCAGGAGTGATTTCTGAGCACAGAGCCAGGAGTAAACCCATGAGCACTGCTGGATGTGACCCAAAACAAAACAAACAAAAAAACTAGTGGTTTTTTTTTTTTTTGGTTTTTGGGTCACACCTGGCAGTGTTCAGGGGTTACTCCTGGCTCCATGCTCAGAAATTGCTCCTGGCAGGCACGGGGGACCATATGGGGCACCAGGATTCGAACCAATGACCTTTTGCATGAAAGGCAAATGCCTTACCTCCATGCTATCTCCCGGGCCCCAAAACTAGTGTTTTTTTTTTGTTAGCTTCTGCACATCAAAGGAAATGGTGACTAGGATAGAAAGATTGTCTATGGAATGTGAGAAACTATTCACCCAATACCCATCTGATAAGAAGTTAATATCTATGACATATAAGGCACTAGTAGGGCTCAACGAGGAAAAAACCATCTAACCCTATCCAAAAATGGGAAGAAGAGAGGAATAGAAACTTCCTCAACGAAAAAATACAAATAGCCAAAAGGCACATGAAAAAATATTCCACATCTTTAATCATCAGGGAGATGCAAATCAAAACCACAATGAAGTACCATTTCCCATCACAGACACTGGCACACATCACAATGAACAAGAACAGCTAGTGCTGGCACAGATGCAGGGAGAAAGGGACTCTCATTCATGTAGACTGGTCCAGCCTTTTTGGAAAACAATGTGGATATTCCTCAAAAAAATGAAAAATTGAACTTCCATATGACCGAAAAATATCATTCCTTAGGAGCCCAAAAACACAATGCTGAAAATCCCTCTGCACTCCTCTGTCCAGCACTATTCACAATAGCCAGAATATTGAAACAACAAGTTCATGAGAACAGATTAGTGACTAAAGAAACTATGCTATATTTACACAATGGAATACTATGCAGCGGTTAAGAAAGATGAAGTCATGCAATTACTTTTACATGGATGATTATGGAGAGTATTCTGTATAGCGAAATAGGTCAGAAAGAAGGGGATAGATATAATCACACTAATTTGTGGAATATAAAAAAGATAATGTCTAGAGACAATAGAGATGAGGGTCATAGCAGGAAGTTTGCCACAAATAACGGGGGAGTACACTTAGGGTAGAGAATGGACCACTTTGACAGTGATAGTTGGAAATGATCACTCTGGACAAGAACTGGGTGCTAAATGGAGGAAAAGTGAGAGGCATAAAATCCCTTCAAACCACAGTGTCTAAAAGGAAAAAAAGGAAGAGAGGGAAAGAGTAAAAGAAGAAAAATGCCCCTAGAGGCAAGCAGAGGAGATGATGTGTAACCTCTTAAAGATTTAAGGGATGAGAGCTCTAGGGTACAGTGTTGCAGGCAGATCTGTAAAGCAGCTCTGGGAATATGTTTTTGGGAAATAATAAAACTTGAGAAAAATTACCTCCAAATAGCACAAAGTTCTGAAGAACACAGCCTTCAGAGGTGCAAATCCTGAACTCTTGTCAGAAGGAGAAACTGACGCCCTGCCCAGAGAAAAGTGGATCCTTTAGGAAAGGAGAAGCTATAGGAGAATCTAAAGCCACATTGAAAAGGTCTGTAGGGGGCCCAGGAGATAGCATGGAGGTAAGGCATTTGCCTTTCATGCAAAAGGTCATCGGTTCGAATCCCGGTGCCCCATATGGTCCCCCGTGCCTGCCAGGAGCAACTTCTGAGCATGGAGCCAGGAGTAACCCCTGAGCACTGCTGGGTGTGACCCAAAAACCAAAAAAAAAAAAAAAAAAGAAAAGGTCTGTAGAATGCAAAACTTTGGGGTTCAAGCAATAGCACAGTGGGGAAAACATTAGTCCTGCAGAAGGCTAACCTGGGTTCCATCTCTGGCATCCCATATGGTCCCCCAAGACCACCGGAGTGCTTCCTGAACACAGAGCCAGGAGCAAATCTTGAGGCATTTCTGGTTGTGGCCCCCAAACCAACCAAACAAAACAACCAAAAAAAGCAAAGTTTCAGTTCACCTTATAAGGTGGTTTTCATGGGGGCCAGAGAGATAGTACAGCAGTAGGACATTTGCCTTGCATGCAGCAGACACGAAGGGACTCGGTTCAATTCCTGGCATCCCATATGGGCCCTCAGGGGAGATTTCTACTGGGTGTGGCCCCCCAAAACAATCAATCAATCAATTTTTTAAAAATAAGGTGATTCTGGGCCCAGCATGGAGGTAAGGTGTTTGCTTTTCATGCAAAAGGTCATAGGTTCGAATCCCGGTACCCCATATGGTCCCCCGTGCCTGCCAGGAGCAATTTCTGAGCTTGGAGCCAGAAGTAACCCCTGAGCACTGCCGGGTGTGACGCAAAAACAAAAACAAACAAAAAAAAATAAGGTGATTCTTGGATTTTCTGCTGGCCTGAGAGCCAGAGCCTCTGGGGGATGTGTTCCTTGTCTCCCCCTCCCCATCTCCTGCTCCAGCTCCATGGCTTGCAGTCTGGGTGTATCAGCTCCACTGAGTACTCTTGTTTCTCCTCTTCTGGGACCCCAGAGGGGGCTGAGGGATGAGCCGGAAGCTCAGAACTGGCGGACAGGGCTTGACATGCTGGACAGCAGAGGATAGGAGAGGCACCAAGGATGCATGACTCAGGGGTGCTCTGCTGTGGGGCCCCTTTCTGGCAGCTTCTGCAATGACCTTGCACTTGTGACTTGGGTTCTTTTCGGAAGGAAATAGAGCCCTACGGAGACAATGGAGACAAGCCTCCCAAATCAAACTTACCTCTATATTTGTCTTTTAAGCCACACCCAGGGGCACTCAGGGGTTACTCTTGGCAGGCAGGGATTGAACTTAGGGTGCCCTTGTGCAAGGCAAATGTCCAGTTGTGCTATTGCTCTGGACCTAAATGTTCATTTTTTTTAATGCAACCCCCACTCCTGTGACCTGTGTCTACCACCCCAGAGGTCTCCAAAGCTTCCATGTGAAGCTATTTAGTCAGGTGGAGGTTGGTTTGGTCTTATTTTAGGGGAAACCCTACAAATATAGCAAGGTTGGCCCCAGGAGGAGCCGGTTATTAGAGGTTCAGGTGGGATCCTGGATCCATTCAGGGCAGATGTGGATCTGAGGGTCCCAGCACCGGCCAGCATGTGCCTCCTGAGGGTGCTGTCCTAAGTTTGCATTTGGGGTTTGTCACTGGTAAGCAAGTCTGTCACCTCCATCTTCGAAAACTGATAGTCAGAGATTCCTGGGAAGCCCTTGGTGATTGACAGTCATAAAACTCACCAGGCCAGGCCAGTTCGGACGCGGATTCCGAGTGAAAGCTAGGGAACCCGTGACTTCCCAGCACCCCTCAGCTGTCTGTGCACAGCCAAGACTTGGGGACAATTCTGTGCCAGCCGACAATGCTGGCATCGCCTTCAGCGTCTCTAGTGCCACCTATCATACTTGACAGCAAGTTCTGTGTCTTCTCCAGACCCGCTCTGATGCTCGCTCTTGGGAGAAAGAAAAGGAGAAAAGGAGCGAGCGCTATTTTAAGAGCTGAATGCTCAGAGAAGAGCAGCTCTCTGAAGGCTGCGAGAGCAGGCTGGGCTTGTTTTAGAACAACAGGATGGGAGGCAGGACCAGAGAGGGGTGCACCAGCTTTGGAGAGATGAATCCAGGGGTAAGTGAGGCACAGGTCCTTGGGAGAAAGGCCAGAGGAGAGGGAAGAGGTCCCAGGGATAGTTTCTAATTCAAGCTCTGAAAAGGATGGTGGGGGCAGTGGGACCAGGGTGGAACATGTCAGGGGACTCAGGACACATGGCTGACACGTGGGGCTATCTGGAGAGACACATGAACACTTCAAGAAGCTTCTTGCCTGCTCCCAGCTGCCCACACTCTCCTTCACCCCCTGCTGAACTTTGCCAACTGAGCCCTGCTGGGCTCTGCATTTAGTGCTCACCTGTGTGTGGCCAGGCTGTGGGCCCTGCCCAGGGCTGTGAGGCTAGAGTGTGATCTGACCTCACATGTGCTGCCCCATGTTTAAATCTGAGCTGAAAAGTTGAGCAATTATCTGGAGTTCGAGTGTGCTGGTAGTCACACCCAGTTTCCTCCTGATTCTGTGCTCAGGGATCACTCCTGGTGATGCTCAGGAGTGAACCTGGGTGGGTGATAGGCAAGGCAAGGGCTTTCATTTCTGTCCTATCTCCAACATTGTCCTTTATTACACAGTAACATTGCATACCTAATCACTGAGGAGAGAAACAGAGAAGGAAAGGAAAAATGGGGCTGGAGAGAGAGCACAGAGGGTAGGGTGTTTGCCTTGCACCATATCCCATATGGTTTCCCAGCACCACCAGGACTGATCCTTGAGCACAGAGCCAGGAGTCAGCCCTGAGCAGCCGTGGGGAATGGCAAGGAAAGAAAAGAAGGGCCCGGAGAGATAGCACAGTGGCGTTTGCCTTGCAAGCAGCCGATCCAGGACCAAAGGTGGTTGGTTCGAATCCCGGTGTCCTATATGGTTCCCCGTGCCTGCCAAGGGCTATTTCTGAGCAGACAGCCAGGAGTAAGCCCTGAGCACTGCTGGGTGTGGCCCAAAAACCAAAATAAATAAATAAATAAAATAAAAATAAAAATAAAAGGAGAGAGAGAAAGAAGAAGGAAAGAAAGAAAACACAGAGTTTGTTAGCAAAGGGAAATCCAATGTAGACCTATTTCACTGATACTAAAAATTGTTCTTATGTTTATTCTCCCTTCTCTGTGGTGTTGATCCAAAGGCCAGGGATTACTTATGCAGCTAATGTCAGAACATGTTGTCCCACGGTCAGGGCCTCCTGGATTCATGTGTGGTGGTACTGGTGTTGAACTCTTAAGTCTCAGGCCTGCCAATGAGCCCCCCCCTACACACACACACACACACACACACACACACACAGGCTTATTCTTATTTGTTTTGGAGCCACATCTGGTGATGCTCAGGGGGTGACTCCTGGCTCTGCACTTAGGAATCACTTCTTGACAGTGCTTGGGAAACCATATGGGATGCCAGGGATTGAACCCTGGTTGGTAGCATGCAAGGCAAATGCCCTGCCCACTGTGCTATCTCTCTGTACCTCCCCCTCCCATAGGGCTAATCTTACAGAGAAAGAATCTGGCTGTGTCTGATGAGGTGGTAGCTAACACTGTGTCCTCCAATTCCACCCTGCTCCCCACACACACACACACACACAGGGACACCCGCAGAGCTGTCCAGCTGCTGCCTGTCTGTGGCCAAATGACATCTTTCCACCCAAGAAGAGCAGCCAGCTGTCAAAATAAGGTGCAGAGTTTCATATGTTGGAGAGTCGGGCCACAAACACAGTCACTAATAGTATGGGGAAGGGGGATACCCATTCCCAGCAGGCAAAGCTGAGGTGATTTCCAAGTCCCTAGCAGCCTCCAACACACACAACCTCCATCCCAGCCTTGCCAACTCGAATCAAAGGGAGCCGAGAAAAGGCAGAGAATTCTGTGAGAAAAAAAAAAAAAAAAGATGCAAAGTATGTGGGACCAAGGGACCAACCGCCTATTTCCTTCTGTCCCTGAACAGAGAGAGCATGGAAAATTCTTTGTTGCTGTTTGTTTTGGGGCCACACCCTGCTGTGCTCAAGAATTATTCCTGGCTCTGTGCTCAGAAATTGCTCCTGGCAGACTCGGGGGACCCATATGGACTGCCAGGGATTGAACTGGGTTCCGTCCCGGGTTGGCCATGTGCAAGGCAAACGCCCTGCCATTGTGCTATCACTCCAGTCCCAGAGCCTGGAAAATTCTAAGTCAGATAATGAGCATGAGGGGATAATGAGTATCGAGGGGAGGATGGGGCTAGAGAGGGAGGCCACCACTTGAGCGTTTCTGAGGCTCCATCTCTAGGACGAGCAGTGCCCCTGCAAGGTTCCTGTGCAATCCAGGGCTGTCTTAGACAAGGTTAGGTCCAGAACAGGGTGAAGAGAAACTGAGCATTCATCTCGTGCTCTATGACACTGAGTCACGCTTAAATGCAGCCAGAGAGACAAGCTGGACTGACAGGACAGCAGGGAGGGTATTTGCTTTGCATAAGGCTGACCCAGGTTCAATCCCTGGCATCCCACATGGTCTCCTGAATTTGCTCCTGAGTGCAGAGTCAGAAGTAAGCTGAGCACTGCCAGGTGTGACCCCCAAACCAAAATACAACAGAAGCCTCAGAAGATCCCACCGGTAGCAGCAAGCACATGGGCATGGTCAAAGGGTGAGAAAGCTGATCAAAAGAATTCTAGAGGTCAGAATCTAGGGGGGCTCTCAGCTCTGTTTGAGAAGTCCCAATTGTCCCCCCATTCAACTGTGATGTCCCACTGGGGCCTTCCACAACCCTGGCTGCAGCAATAGGGTTCTGGCATGTATCCCCAAGTTGCTACATCCTGGGACTATAGCCTGTTTTGGGTTGCGTTTTTAAACTTTGCCCCATATCTTGCCCTTACAAAATGCAGGATGCTGAGGGGGTAGGAGAAGACACAGAAAACAGAAAACTGGTCTGAGTTTGGGCAAGGAGTATGTGTGCCTCCCCTGGGAGAAGTTGTGACTTATGTGACTCAAATTTACTCCTTGACTGGTTATCCATGGATCCTCAAAGAGCTCCCAGAATGAGAAATTGATTCTCATTCCCCTTTCTCCTAGGATGGGGAAGCAATCCAGATATTATTTATCTGCGACAAATAATCCACACAGACAGGATGGTAAAAAGGCAAGAAGGTCAGATGTAGATTCCTTTGTCAGCCTGCTAGCAGCACCCAAAAACCAAAGCCTGCCAGCTAGCTGCCTAAAAGACTCTAAGCGCCTATTTATTAGGCTCTCAACAGCGCCCCCACCTGGAAGGCCGTAGGTGGGACAACAGAGATAAGGACATTCTAGAGAAATATTATAAAGGCCTCCATATATAACATGTGACTATAAAAAAAAGAGAAAAAATACATGTGACTATCACTCTATCACTGTGTATGTGACTATATATATGTATATATATACATATACATATATACATATGATTGTGTACATTACTGTGGCTCAGGCTGTTCCAGGCTCCCCTGCCTGACTCTGGACTGCAGGAGCAAAACAGCGGTTTCTAGGGCTCCTGGAGCTCATCCCCAGGCCTGATGAGGACATCTTGGGTCTGGAGTGTTGAGCGTCTGCGGCACAGGAGTACACTCGTCACTAGGGGGCAGAGCGAGCCTCAGAACCGGAATCAACTTCTGCTTAGTCCAAGACTAAGGGGCCGGGCCGGGTTAGCCTGGGTGCTGAAATTTTAGTCTTTGGTCTCCACCTGAGATTACCAGCCTGGCCCGGCCCTCACCCTGCACCCCACTTGGTCCAGTGGATGTCAAATCCCCACCCCCCCAGCAACTGTCCTGCTGTCCCTGGAACTTTGCCTCCACATCCTGCTGAGCACATCACCTCTCCCAGACTTGATTTTATTTTTCTTTTTCGTTTCTGGACCACAACCGGCAATGCTCAGTAAGGGGGGACCATATGGGATGCAGGGGATCAAACCAGGGTCGGCAAGGCAAAGAGCAATGCCCTGCCACTCTCCAGTCCAAACAACAGGTTGGACTCGGGAGTTCTGGGGGTCCCGGACCAGACTTCAGGCAGTGCAGTGGGTGCTACAAGGTTATTGTGCCAGAACTGCAGGGCCTCTGACCATCTCAACTTAAACCTGGAAGTAAGGTGTTTCTCTTTCAAATTCTTTCTCTTCCTAGCTTGGGTACTTCCACTCCAGCACCCTCCCTAAAAATGCCTATGTGAGGAGGGGCTCTTCTTTGAATCACTGGTCCAGCCTACCCATGACAGACCCCTTGGAAAGGCTGTACCTTGCCCCAGATGTCAATTCTGACCCTGAGGGAGGCCCAGCACTGTATCTATGGCACCTTCCTGGCAAGCAGTCCTGACCAGTCCAGGCTCCCTGGTTTGACATTTTGCCATCTGGACCTCGCAAGCATATGCAGGTCTCAGCATTTAGATTTTGTTTCCTTTGGGGCACACCTGATAGTGTTCAAGGGTCACTCTTGGCAGGGCCCTGGGGACTAGATGAGGAGTTGGGGAACAATATGGGCCACGTGGGTATAAGTTCCAAAAATCTGGGGCTTTCTCCCAGAGCTGTTCGTTTCTGTTGTGTGTACTCATTGAGCCAACCTGCTGTGCTAGAATGGCCCTTCCAAGATGGGCTGCTTTCCTTCTATTTCCTCTAAACCAGTGGTGCTTCTCAATTATTTTCATGCCCCCTAGGAAGAAAAAAACATTTTTCACACCCCCCTGCACAACTGTAAATAGTATCTTTATTAAAAAAAAACTTTAACCTGCAAAACAAAAATATATAAAATAATTTGAGCTGATTTTTTTAAATCAGAGGTGATGTCTGGATTAATGGCTACAATGAGCACATTATACAATGCATAGCTTTCCGACGTGGGGTTTGAAGTAGGACACAGCAACTCTCCAACTCCAGAGACATAACGAGACATAAACACAGGCTTAGCTTGTTATGACACTGTTTGCAGAGGTCAACCTGGGGGGTGCACACCACTATTTGAGAATCACTGCTCTAAACAAAGTTAGCAGGTAGTTTACCATTTGCTTTCATTGTCCTTATCCCCCGTAAGGGGGCGCTGCCCCTGAAACTGGTGCCGTCTTAGAGGTGCAAGGCTGGTCCAGAAGTCCCTTTCAGAGCCACCAAGTTGGAGCTTTAAGTATAGCTGCAAGAACAGCCCTGAATCACAACCCCCAATTTCGAGTGGCAAAACAAGACCTGGGGATTGAGTTCCAATACCTGTGGTCTGCCTGGAGGAGCCCACCTGAGAGGGGACATTAGGAGTGTGAGCCTCATGAGGCAGCAATCATTCTGCCAAGGTCAGACACAAGAACCCTTAGCAATCCAGCTTCCTGGGAAATACCTGCTTCACTCTTGTCCACTTTGATCCCAGATGCCCCCAGACCTTTACACACCACCCCCAAACCTGGATAGGGACGGATCAGTTTTACGTGGTGACCAGGTCTCATGTTGGAGCACCCCATTTCCTCGTTCACCCCATCTCATTTCACAGCATGAATGAGCTCCTGGGGTGGGTCCCAAGGTCACTCGCTGCTGGAGCCTGAGGCCAATTTTTTAAGTAAGAACTGGAAAATGGGGTCTGGCAAGGCCTGCATAAGGTGCTAAGAACTGAGTGCTACCTGTCAAGAAAGAAGAGAGATTATGTCACACTGGGCTTCAGTCTCTGGGAAACCTTGTCAAAACAATTCAGGCCCTCATTTCCCCAGAGCACTGAAGGGGAGCACTATGAAGAACCCTGATTGAGGAATCTGAAGAGTGGAGGACAGGGTGCTGTGGCCTCCTGCAAACCCATTCTCTGTCTATTTGCTCCCCTCGCCAGAGGGTGCCTTGTGTCTCTTGTGTCTCCTGGCCATGAGCCTTAGTAAGACCAGTCGCACTTTCCTGTCGCTCTCTGGTCCAAGTAGAGAGTGCATTTACTCCTGCAGCCTGGCCTCCTTTTGCCTATTCAGGTGCTGGTTTGTTTGTGGGTCACGCCTGGCGGTGCTCAGGGGACTGTATAGGAACAACCCAGATCAAACTCACATCAGCTGTGTGCAAAGCAAATGTCCATATACCCAATGTACTATTTCTCAGGCCTCAAAACTTATTTTTTAGTTTCTCTTTGGGGGCCAACACCCAATGGTGCTTAGGGATACTCCTGCCTCTGCACTCAGGGACCACTCCTGTGACGAAATATGGGATGCTGAAGACTGAACCCAGGATGAACGCATGTATGGCAAGCACTCTCTGCACTGTGCTACTGCTTTGTCCCCAGGTCTTGTATCTGGACCCACGAACTGAGAGCCAACGTTTCCTTGGGTGTCTGACTCCTGAGGAACCCCAGCCAGAGGTCAGACTTCCTCTAATACTTTCTGCTGTCCCAGGAGGAACTCATTAGAGGCCCTGAGGGAAAGAACATGTGTGAAAGAAGGCGGGAGTGTGTGTGTAAACTTGAGTGGAGGGAGCACACAGTTGCCCTGCCCCGTGCTGGCATATGCTGTATGTTAGAGGATGGATGGCAGGAGCAGGCCATCAGGGCCAGAAACCCGGGTGAGTCAGAGGAGGGACTGGGTACCCTTCTTCCTTATAACACGCAAAACAGCTCCGGAGAGGGGGATGTCAATGTGAAAATGTGTGGTGCTTCCATGTCTGTTACAGAAAGGAGTTGTGTGGACAGTGTAACAGTGGGGATGGCCCCGGGGGCACAAGTGTGGCCTCAGGGGCTCTGGGGAACCTGCATTTCTGGGCCCTGCCACAATGGCTTGTTTTCCTTTCCACGAACTTGACAATAAAGCACAAACTCTCAAATTGTTTTTCACTTTTTATTGCTGTTAATTTCAAGAAAAAAAGGTTGCATAAAATCCAATCTGTTCTAGAAATATAAGTGGCCTTTCCAGTACATAACATTTCAAATATCAAAGTATATGGTAAACATACAAATAAGGAGAAGGTAACATACCTCCTATGTACAGTACAGTATTTTAAATCATAAAATAAGCTCCATAAAGTACAACTGGCAAGTGATTCACAATGCGGTCCAGACGTGGCTTATCAAAACTCTCACTTGAACGACTCAACTGCAGCTTAACAATTAATAATGTGGTCCAAAAATACCCAGATCAAATAAAATATATTTAATCAAAATAATTTCCTTTACTTGAACTCTTTTTCTTTTTAAATTAAAGCTTTCATCTACCCCTTACGCCCCCCCCTTAATCCTCCCCATCACCCCCACCCCTGAAAGGAAGTTTTAGAATGTACATTGTTGCTATAAATATAAATGCTACCTATGAAGCAATAAAGGAAGCTTCTTTTTCAAGTTTTCCCTTCTGCCTAAGCAATCTGTTGGGCGCCTGAAGAAGAGCAAAGGCGGCAGCGGCTTGGCTGTTCCACTGGGCTCCCCAGGACAGGGGTAAGGACTCTGCTCAGAGGCCCAAGCCTCTCCCTGACCACTGTCAGTGGCAGCTGCTCCTTGGTTGGACATGGCAGCCCCAACATGCTTCCTCTTCCAGATAACCTCAGTGCACTTTAGGAAATCAAAAATTACCTGGAAGCAATTTAGAACATGGATTGGCTTTAAGTCTTTTTTTCTTTCCAAACAGCAGCATTAACTGAGTGGCATGACACTGACATGATTAATACCATCTGAACCCGCTCTGGGTCTGCCTTTACATACCACTCAAGCCTCATGTGCAACCACGAGGAAGGGACACCAGCGCTGTGAGAGACAGTGAAGGAACAAATACCTGACTGCAGAAAGGCAGAGCTTCTTTTCGGCTTGCAATGACCCACGCACATTTTAAACACAGTTAACACTGGACCAGGTGGCGCAAGAAGCAGCTTGACTGGAGCATCTTGGAGCACGACAGTGTGGACTACAGGGATGGGGATATTGGGGGCATCACAGACAGAACACCACACAGGAGGAACAACATTCACACACGTTTGTTCATTTTTTTTTTCTCTCTCGAAGCAACAGGCTAGACAAGGCTGAAGTCAAAAGGTTTTCCTTCAAGAAATAGGTTTCTCGGTTTGGTTTGTCAGGTTCAAAAGGCTTCCCTCATACTCTCCCACTTGGCTGCTCTGGTGCCCTGGATGACTCACTGACACACTTAACTCTGTCTCTCTCTCTGGCACCCTGGATGACTGACTGACACACTGACCCTGATTCATTCATTCATTCATTCTCTCTCTCTCTCTCTCTCTCTCTCTCTCTCTCTCTCTCTCTCTCTCCCCCCCCTTCCTCCCTCCCTCTCTCCACAAGACTGCCCTTTCCCCAAAGAGCAAGGTGAAATGTGTGGACTTGTATCTCCCTAAGTGCAGCAGACAAGAGAGGGATGAGACACAGGCTCCTCACCTGCAGCAGGCACCAAAAGGTGAGGGTGGGGAGGGAAAGTGAAGGTCAGGGATGAAAAGAGAAAGCTGCAGAGGGAGAAAAGTTTTCTTTAAAACCACATGCACGCTTACCAGTGTTGTCCAAAAAACAAACAAACAAAAAAAACCCCACAAAGGTCAATTACACAGTTTTAAAGATTCAGTAAACATTGCACACAGCAAGTAGTCAGTGTAAAAAAAAAAAGCACGCATCCACATGTTTCTTTTGATAGTGCCTGAATGTTTAAATTACACATGTCATACTGTAGGTGAACCGGGAGACCAGAGGCTCAATAACAATGCATTCTTTTTTGTTTTGGACATCGGTACATGAGAAATGAAGTCGATCCCCACTGCATAGAGATCTAGGAAACGTAGACAAAGAAACACAAGCAAATACCTTTCCTCTCCGCCCTCCTCTCCCCACCAAGACTGCCCGCACATCAGCGTGCTGAGTAGACAAGCTTTACTTGTTTCAGTCTGCAGAGTCCAACGTATCATTGGAAGGGGGGAGGGGAAGTGCGTATCTCAGTCTGTAAGTGCCTAAAACGGGAGAGATAGAACGGCTAAGTCACTGCTCACACAGCACAGCATCACACATCACTACCAGGCAGCTGGGGCGTGCCAGTCACCAAGGCCCCCGAGCAGCACTGCTGCGGGGCCACAGGCTAGGGTCAAGGAGCTGAGCATGTTCTGTGAAGTTTGTGCTTCAAGTTTCACCTAAAGCTACCAACCTCCACCTTCATGTCAAGGTGCCAAGTTCACATTCCCATTTTAAGACAGCTTTGGGGGCAAGACTGGGTGAAAGGACAAGAGTCAAATACAAAAGGAGCTGCAGCTCCCTCACCCCTGCATCCTTCAGAGTCACTCCTTGTTTGGGGTGCCACAGCATTCAACTGAACTAAAACTCTCCTTCCAAACGGATGCCACCAACTCTCCCCCCACCCCATCAAGTATAGGAACGTTTTTTAAAGAATCTGTGGAGAAGGAAAGGGGAACGGGATGGGAGAGTCTGAGGTCAGCAGGCTATGCACCCACTAACAGTAACTACAACCCAACTATACTACTGCCTATGTCTTCAGGACTAAGAAACTTTGCTTATTCTATGAAACAGGGCTGGAGCTTAGAAATCAAAGTGCTGCAAGCAAAAGATCGGACTCTACCACACCGGGTCCTGCCAGCGTCCTCAGGAAGTGCCTCGACAAGTGTGTCCTTAGACGGCACCCGGGCTCCTCTCAACTTCCTGGTCCTGCATGACCTGTGTCTACACTGAATGACAGCCGCACACAACACCCACCAGCTCTCTCTGCCATAACAGAAGCACCATGACTGCCAAGGTGGGAAGAGGGGCCCACTCAGAAACAAGTCCTTGGGGAGCTCTCGGGGTTACCTTGTTGGCTGGCTTCCATGGACGACTGCTTGCACTCCTGCGCGTAGTGCCCGCTCACCCCACAGTTGTAGCACGAGACATTCCCATTCTTCTTGGGCCCCGAGCTGCTCGAGTTGGCCACGACACTGGGTGCTGGGTACATGGGGTAGAAGCGTCCAAACCCCGCCGGCACCTGCTGCATGCCGTAGTTGGCCTGGCTGCCCAGGACTGGGTCATGCACCAGGCCGTTTGCATATGGAGTCTGAGGCAGAAAGAAAGGAAGTTGATTTCCATTGCTCTGGTGTGCTTGGTTGAGGTAGCTGCCATTGCAGATGGAGGGCAGGGTGAAGAAGGGTGAGACTCGGTACATGGGCCCGGGCATGGGGTTGGGGTAATAGTAACTGTTGAGCTGAAGGGTGCCGTTGGTCCCGCAGCTACACCTTCGCCCACAAGAACCGCAGGGCCCGGAGCCCATCTGCTGGGGTGGGAGCATTGATCCGTTAGCGTTCGTGTTCCCCACAGCGCTGATGAAAGATGTGCTCTCGCTCTGCGCGGTGCTGTGGGTCAGAGCTGGGCTGGGGCTAGGGGCAGGGCCAGGGGTATGTGTGGGAACTGCAGGAGGAGCCGTGGCGGAGGCCTGACTCAGGACAGCAGTGGCTGGCTGGGAGGCCGGGGCCGTGGTGCTCAGCACACTGCCAGTAGAGCTGGGCAGCACGCCGGCTGCAAGCGGGGAGCCGGGTAAGGTGTAGGAAGCTGGTGGCTGGGCTGCTGGAAGGACGACCTTCACATTGGTAGGCTGAGGGATAGACCCTGCGGCTCCCTCCATTTGAGGCACCATTTGACTGAGTCCGACGACCTGGGCCGCAGGCTTTGGGAGGGGGTCCGTGGAGGCTACAGGAGAGCCTGGAAAACTCCCGGGGCTATGGACGGGGATGAAGGCAGTGTTTGGGGAGCCAAGGCTCAGACTCCCAGAGGGCGGCTGCGGGGGGGTAACTGTGCAGCTCTCTGAAGACCCGGTTTGGGGCAACTTCAGCCTCTGGATGGTCAGGTGCAAAGCTGGGGTACTGCTATGCGGGAGGAAGGTAGAGGGCAGGGATAAAGGGGACGTCAGTAATTCCAGGTGCTTCTCTGACTCTCCTGGAGAAGCAGCAGGGGTGAGGAGCCCCGTGGGGGTTGAGTTCACAGACTCCCTGACAGCAGAGAGTGCGATGGGGCTCGGGACCAGCATGCCAAGGGGTTTGCCGTCTGTAGGCTTGGGTGGAGGAACCACAACTTGGGACTTCTGGGCACCATTGTGCATGACACAGTGTAAAGCTGGCATGAAGGAGATATGTTGATACTTGGGCGAGTGCAAGGGATCTTCTAGAAGGCCGCCGCTGTCACTTCCTAAGGCCACCGGAACAGGGGGCTTGACATTGACCGTTTGGCTGACAGGACCATAGCCTGAAAACCGGGGTGTAGATGGGTTCCCAGAGTCCTCGGAGTTGCTGTCTGTATCTGCAGGAGGGAAGGGGGAACAGCAGTGTCAGTGAGTCAGTGCTAGCGCCTGTTCTGTTGGCTCTCTGAACTGAATCACCACTTGTCTCAAATTTGGGTCAATGTGCTTTCATGGCTTCCCACCCACCCCAAGCTGATCTTTTAGGCTGACTTGCTACTTGGGATCAATACTATGTGATTATTAACACAAGATGATGCTGGAAAAGGCAAACTCATGAAGACTGAGAAAAGATGGCCATGGGGATGGGAGGGAGGCAGAGCACTTGCAGAGAGGACAATCCTGTAGGGTACGAAATGACGGATATCAGGGTACACTTGTGCGAACCAATGAAGGTGTGAGATAAGAGTGATTTCTAGGGAAGCCAGGGGTTCTGGATTATGAGGTATTCATTAGCTTCATCTCTGGAAAATGAAAGGGGATCATCTACAGGGTGATATGATCACTGTATAGAGATCATGTGTGGGAGGGAAGAGGTGTATGGGAAACCTCTTACCTACTCTAGTTTTCTTTAAGTCCAACACTGCGAGTATCACAGTGATAGTTATGTAACCGTTTCATATTACAGGAGGGCAGGGCCACTGGATGAGCACATCATTATTCTAGCAGAAAGGTCACTAGGAAGTGGGGTATTTATTGCTAGGCTTTGCAAAGCAGGTAGTGTCCAATCATTACTAACTCATGCAAAGCTTTATAGCTTATTTCTATCACCATATAAGTAAAAATAAAGTATCTTTTTTCTTTTTTGGGGGATGGGGTGGGGCTGAGAAATACCTGGTGGTACTCAGGAGTTGCTCCTAGCTCTGGCCTCTGAAATCACTCCTGGCAGGTTCAGAGGACCAGGAATTGAACCCAGGAAATGGCAAATGCCCTATCACTGTATTATCACTCTGGCCCATAGATGAAATAACTTAAGGTCCAAAAAGAAGCTATAATATTTTCAAGTTAAAAATTTTCATTTTTAGGGACTAAAGAGGAGGATCAAAGAGCATAAGTACATGTTTTGCAACACGTTTGATCCTGAACATTACACGTGGTTCCTCAAACACAGATCAGTGTCCCCTTAACTTCAAGATATGTTTTTTCATTTAAAAAATTTCTGTCTGGGGCCCGGGAGATAGCATGGAGGTAAGGCGTTTGCCTTTCATGCAAAAGGTCATCGGTTCGAATCCCGGTGCCTCATATGGTCCCCCGTGCCTGCCAGGAGCAATTTCTGAGCATGGAGCCAGGAGTAACCCCTGACCACTGCCGGGTGTGACCCAAAAACCACAAAAATAAATAAATAAATAAACAAATAAATAAATAAATAAATAAAAAATTTCTGTCTGAACTGGACTTTAATTTTTTTAATTTGCTTTTTTTGTCACACCCAGTATTGTACAGGTATTAATCCTGGCTCTGTATTCAGGGATCATTCTGGTGGTGCTCAGGGGACCATATGGGGTGCTGGAAAATCAAAATTGGGTCACACACACATGCAAAGAAAGTCCCTATCTGCTGTACTGCCATTCTGGCCCATGGATTAAAAAAATTTTTTTAAATAATGCCAAATGTTTTCAGACATTTTCAGGATTCAGTTATTCAAATGGGTTTTATCCTTTTTTTTTTTTCCTGCACTGACTTTTGAGTGTAGTCTCAAAAAAACAAAAACAAACCCTTGTTACAAACAAGAACAAAGACACAGGTTTCCAAAGCAAACTTTTCATTCACTCAAACTACAACTGACTGATGCTACTTTTCCTCACAGTCGAGGAATTCCTCTCTGCTGGCTTAAGTGGGCCTTTCTTAAGGAAAGGTTGTTAGTCACTATGTGGCAACCTACTGAAAAACAGGCATGTTTCCGAGATAGGCCTGGGACTTGACCTCTGCTGCCAAGTCCTTGGACATACAGATACATTCTAATGAAGTCAACAAAGGCCAGACAGTCACTTTCATTTAGAGAGCAGACCGTTGCTTCATAGAATCTGGTACAGTGGTAAGGGGGACCCAGAAGTAGGTCTATTTTGGGAAGCATAAACATTCTCTCCTTCAAATCTCCCCTTTCATTCTGGCCCTGGGACTTTCAGAAGGAAGCTGCGGATCCAAAGAAGCAGTGCTACGTGCAGACAGAATGAGAGACACACTGACAAGATTCCAAAATTCCCTCCCCAGAAAGAGTGGTGGCTTTGAAATATCTACAGTGGCAGCACCAGAGCCAGAGAGGGCACCCCAGAAGCTCTGCTCTCAGAATCTGGGCGGCCCAGCAAGCAGCACAAGGCCAACATGCAGGAGGCCCAGGAACTCTCCAGATTCAACTTAGATCATGTGATGCGGATCAGCAGCTTGGAAGTTGTGTAAGCAAGGTACTGCCAGATATGACGTCATTCTCACGTAAGCAGCAAACTCCTCATTCAACAGTCCCATTTCCTAGAACTCCTAACCAGGGTTGGAGAACCACATAGGGTGCCAGATCCAAGGTGAGTGGCCTACATACTGTACTACCTCTCCAGACCCCAATAATGACATTTACAGAGGGTGAACTACCTCTGATTTGAACAGACAATACCCATTTCCTTCCCCCGCCCCTAAACTCTGTAGCAACCCTCCCTAATGCCTTCACCCCAAAGGGGAGCAAACCTCTGTCCTTCTCTTCTTCACTGTCAAAACTTTCTCTTCCGTCATGTCGTGGGCTGGATGGAGAACTGTAACTTTCTGAGGATGTTTCTCCACAAGTGTCATGTCCAGATCCAAGGTCCAGATTCACATCTACAAACAACAGTTCTATTTTTCAAAAATCATGGTAAGCAGTTCAATCAATTTCTGAATTGAACCATTAGAGACAGTAGTTAATCAGTTTTACAGGCCCCCAAAAGCCAGTCCCTGACCTAAATACAAGTTCATTTTAACATCACAATTTTAATAGAAAATAGTATGTTCTTAAAATAAAGGCAAAGGGACAAATCGATTTTGCTAACTTTAAAAACTCAGAGTTGATCCACGAGCTGATGAGATAGTAAACAAGGTAGGGCACTTGCCTTGCATGAGGCCAAACTGGGCTCAATCCTCAGCATCAGAGGTGCCCTGAGCCCACCAGGAGTGATCCCTAAGCACAGAGCCAGTAATAAGCTCTGGGCACAGCTTGAGGTGGCCCCAAAACAAAATGTTTTGAACTGAAGAGAGTTCAGTGGGTTAAGCTCTGCAAGTAGGAGGTCCAGGTTCAATCCCAGCACTACATGGTCCTCTAAGCACAGGGAGTCACCTCTATCACAGCCAGGAGTGGTCCCCTCACCACTGAAAGTGTTCCAGAATGAGCTTGGAGTGAGGGTCAGGGGAAAATTAAGAGCCAAGATTCTGTGTGTTCTGTTCAATAATATCAAGTTGCTCCTTAGAGCTTGTGGAAAATTCACTTTCAAGGAACTCAAAAATTGACTGTAAAAATCCCAACTAAGTTAAACTAACTATGCCTGAGTAGTTCCAAGTTTCATGCTCCCCTGGCAATATTCAGTTTTGCTCTGAGGCCAAGTACACATTGAATGGGAGGGACAGAGTGCACAGGGGACAGAGTCCAGAGTCCTAAGACATAGGTCTTGGGCTTGCCCACACTGAGAAGTGCCCCATTCATTTCTCCAAACCCAACAACTGGAACAGCTATTGACTTAAAACAAGGGTCTTAATACACACTGCCAATCTTGGTTTCATCCCCAGTACATGACCCCTAAGCACTGCTACGTGTAGCCCTGGAGGTCCCCACCAGGTGAACCAGATAATTCTAGCACTGTAGGGCCCAAGCATCATTGACTGCTGGCCTGAATGACCAAAAAATGGCAGGAATGGCCCTTGGGCTCCAAGAGCATAGCTTTAGGCTGAATCTCTGAGCATGGTGAGACTAGTTACATGAGATGGGTGGGGAGAGGGGTAGGATAAACGAAGTCTAGCTAAAAGCTAAGTACTTCCCAGGCAACTGGGGCACACTTCAAAACACAATTGGGGACAGCAGAGATCGTGGATGAGGAGAAAGAATAGACATGTAGATCTAGCAGAAGCCACTTCCCATTAGCTTGTTCAGAGACCTTTTACTGTCTATATTTAGCTTTCCCTCCTTTTCCTAGTTGCTCGTGCCAAAGGAAACATCAAAGACAGTGAAACATGACAATGTACTCACAAACCACATGGGCTTTTCCCATTTTCCCTACAATAGTGCAGGTGATTCAAATGATTCAATAAACTGGGCAGGTGATCTTGGGTCAGGGGGTGGGGGGAGTTGGGTAAAAACCCTTCGATGCTCAACTGTTACTCCCAGCTTGATGCTTGGTGTTGATGACGACCATTCAGTGCAGGAAATCAAACTTGGGGCTCCAGCCTGCAAAGCAGGAGCTCCAGTCGTTTGAGCTGTCTCACACTCTGGACATATGATTTTATTTTAGTGAAATGTGACCCTATTTCACTTGCCAATTAATTTTCAGTCTCTCTGAATAACACATTAGTTAAAAACAAGCTTCCATAAAAAATGTACCTGGGGGGCCCGGGAGATAGCATGGAGGTAAGGCGTTTGCCTTTCATGCAAAAGGTCGTCGATTCGAATCCCGGTGCCCCATATGGTCCCCTGTGCCTGCCAGGAGCAATTTCTGAGCATGGAGCCAGGAGTGGCCCCTGAGCACTGCCGGGTGTGACCCAAAAATAAAAAAAAAAAAAAAAATGTACCTGGGACAGCGGTGGCAACCAGAGTCAGAGACTCAATATCTGTTCCTCTGACTCCACAACTACCATGTGTTGCACTGAAGACCCCTGAGCATCACTTGGGACAGCCCTGGTGCTGGCTGAGCTTGACCAGTTCACATCCTTAGGCTTAGTGGCCAGCTAGAAAAGGTAGAAATCTCTAAACAACTGAATGTTGCTTGGGAGGCTGCTTCCCAACGTGAGTATATTTATGCATATATACATGTGTATTATATATATTGGCTTTTGGGCCATAACTGGTGGTGCTCAGATTTACTTCTGACTCTATGCTCAGAAATTACTCCTTGAGGAGGCCGGGTGGTGGCGCTGGAGGTAAGGTCCCTGCCTTGCCTGCGCTAACCTAGGACGAACTGCGGTTCAATCCCCCAGTTCCCCATATGGCCCCCGTGCCTGCCAGGAGCGACTTCTGAGCGAATAGCCAGGAGTAACCCTGAGCATAACCAGGTGTGGCCCAAAAACCAAAAACCAAAAAAAAAAAAAAGAAATTACTCCTTGCGGGCTGGAGAGACCACATGGGATCCTGAGGATCAAATCTGGGTTGGCTGTGTTCAAGGTAAATGCCCTCCCAGTTGTGCTATTGCTCTAGCCCTAGCACACGCACACACACACACACACACATACATGTATGTATATATAAATATATATATGTATGTATATAT
>PVKC010014127.1:0-22399 GCA_004027635.1 Crocidura indochinensis
TTTTTGGGCCACACCTGGTGAAGCTCAGGGGTTACTCTTAGCTATGCTCTCAGAAATTGCTCCTGGCTTGGAGGGACCATATGGGACGCTAGGATGACAACAAACTGCGATCTGTTCTAGGCTGATCGAGTGCAAGGCAAACGCCCTACCACTGCACCACCACTTCTTCAATTCCTTAGAAGAGCCTAAAAAAGATTGGAAGTTGATCCTCTTGAAAGGTTTGAAATAATTTGTTAATGAATTCATCTGGTCTGGGCTTTTGTTTTTGGTAAGACTTTTGGATTACTATTTTAATTTCCTCAGTAATGATGGGTCTATTCAGATGTGCTAGATCATCTTGCTTCAACCATGGAAGATTATGAGTCCAATAATTTATCTAATTTTTCCAGGTTCTCATGTTTTGTGGCATAGAGTTACTCAAAGCAGTCTCTGATTACCCTTTCAAATTTTGTAGTATATGTAGTAATATCCCCCTTTTCTTTCCCAATCCAGTTTATTAAGTTTCTCTCTCCCTCTCTCTGTTAATTTTGCTAGTGGTGAGCTCTCCTGGGTGGGATATTTCCTGGCAGCAGCAGTGGTGGTCAACATGTCACCTGTGTCAAAAATCAGAGATTTTCTTTGTCTCATTTTATGTATTTATCCCTTTACCATAGATTGCTGGCCATAAATATGAGGGTTTAACTCAGGACTCTCAATTCTGTTTCATTTATCTGCAGACCTATATTCATTCCAGTACAATGCAGTTTTGATTACTATAGTTTTGTAGTATAGTTCAAAATTGTAAAATTCAGTATTTCCCATCTCCTTTTGTATTCTTAGTATTGCTCTGGCTTTGGGGGAAGTTTGTAGTTTCATACACACATTTATAGTATTTTTCCATTACTTGAGAAACATTGGAATTTTAGTGATTATTACATTGAATATATATAGTAGGACTTTCATTTTTACAATGTTGATTCTTCCAATCCATGAATAGGGAGTATCTTTCTTAGTGTGCTTTTCCATTTATGTAGTATTTATAGTATTTATTTGGTATACTATTTATGTAATATTTATAGTTTTCACTCAAAAAAGTCTTTCTTCTTTAGTATTTGGAAGCATCATTTTGAAAGGACTAATCTTTTATTTCTTTTTTTCTAATTTATTATTTGTTTGCAGTAATGGCACAATATTTCTAAGTATTAACTTTTGTAACCCACTACCTTGCTATATTGACTTGTCATTTCTAGAACATTTTGGTAGAGTCATTAGTTTTCAATGTATAGTATCATATCATCTTCTAATTTTACTATTTCATTTCCAGTTTGGATCCCTTTGAAAGATTTTTTTCTTCTTTGATTGCTGTGGTAAGAACTTCTGAAGCTATGTTAAATAAGAGTGGTGACATCTTTGTCTTCTGTCTGATCTTACTCTTGAGTTGTATAGCATATTTATTTATTTATTTATTTATTTGATCCACACCCAGAAGTGTTCAGGAATTACTCCTGGATCTCTGCTCAAGGGATCAGTCCTGGCAAGTTCAGGGAACTATGTGGGATGCTGAAGATTGAAACTACTAGAGCAAAGCCCTACTTGTTTTTCTATCTATTTTACCCTGAGTTTGTTCACTTTGACTGTGTCAGTATTTCATTAAAAAATCTGATAATCCATTATTTCCCTCTTTGCTTGCTCACTTCTCCACCAGCAGTACTTGTTATTATCTAATTTTTTGATTGCAGCCATCATGCGTGTAATGAAGACCAAGGATTTAAACCAAGGTTTCTGCCTAAAAGGTGAACACATTTACCCCTGTACTAGCTCTCCAATAAATGGGATAAATTTGTTATTTCCCCCCCTATTTTGGGTTCAGATCTATAGGTGTTTAAGGCTTATTTGGGACTCTGTTCTCAGGATTCACAATTACGATGCTAGGGATCAAACCTGAGTCAGTAGCATGCAAGTCCAGTGTCTTACTTATTGTACTTTCTCAGTACCCTCTCACAATTCTCTTAGGACCAGTATCTGAATAGGTGAGGAGAGCTCGAGTGTCTCTGAAGTACTTCTGACCCTCACAGTCAGTGGGCATCCCTTACCCAAAAGAGACAAAGATATTAAGTTATTGATTTTGAGACAGTTGCCAGTTTACTTGCAGTTGGAAAGTAAATACTGAGAGACCTTTTTTGGAAATATTTGACAGTGGGAGAAAATTATAAAGATTTGAAAATAACTCTGGAAACATGAGAAGAATTCAGACTATTTTTGCAACCATCAGCTCCCTGCTTTTCCCAGATGAGGACCAAATGACCCCACAATCAAACAAGCTGTTCTGTAGGAGTGCTCCTTTATTAACTTGACTTTGCCATTTATTTTGGCTGAGTGGACAAGGCTAATAAAACTGTCTCTTATTTTCCTTAACATCTTTTTTTTTAGGACTCAGCTGCTGATATTGAATCTTTTCTGCAGTGACTGTTCCTCATTGAATCTAGATGATAATTAAGCCTTCCAAAAATCTCATTTTAGCTTAGACTTACTGACTCTGGGGAGTTGGGGGAAAGAACATATACATATAAAGAATATAAATAATGTACTTAATAATGTATATAAATAATGTACACATAAGGAATCTAAATAAACAAATGATAATAAAGTTGATCTGTAAATAACCTGGCATATCACTTGAATTTTATCCTATTACTGATTCCATATATATTTATATTTATAACTGTATTCTAAGGCATACAATTAGAAAATAAAACACAGAAATCACTGCTCTTGTGGAACTTACATTTTCCTATAACAAATAAACAGGATCAGAGAAACAGTGTAGCATGTAGGGTGCTTACCTGTGTGAACCCAACCAAGATTTTGATCCCTGGTTCCACGTCTGGTCCCTCAAACTCTGCTATGAATAATCCCTGAACAAGTCACAAGCAAGTCCTGAGCACTGCTGGGTTTGGACCCCAAATTAATAGAAAATAAATAAAAAAAATAATGCACTAAAAGGTAAACTATAGAGTATGTTAGTTGTTGGTAAGAGCTTTAGACAAAAAGTGTGGCAGTGGCAAGATGGATAGGGGAAAGAAGTGACAGTAGTTCTAGTTTTTTTAAACTTAAACTTCACAGTACAACCTCAGGATTTATAGAAAATTGTACATTTTTGGTCTTCTCGTCAATTTTACCCGCTTCACCACATTCCACTTCTTGGCATCCACTAATTTTGTTAGTTTTAACTTAAAAAATAAGTACTAAAGTTCTCAATATGCAGATTCAGCCAAATATTTAGAGGCTTTTGGAGTTTTGAGAAAACACTTGTGAACATTTGAGAACAAGACCAGCCTGGACTGATCACAGAGATGACCTGATTGTTTTCCATCAACAGTTTAAGAGATCAAGCTGGCTAGAGCTGATATAGCCCTGCAGTGGACTGTCATATATAATGATGTGGTTTTCTTATTGTTGGGCCTCTACTTTTCCCTTTGGAATTCCTCTACTATATTTTTGGTTGTCTGTCCTAGACTGATTTTTGGAAAGGGCTTCTGGAGTCTTTACTCTTTGTTGTTGCTATTGTCCTCCTCCTCCACGTCTTCCACCACCTCCCCCTCCTCTTCTTCCTCCTCCTCCTCCTTTGCTTTCTCTCCTTTCCTCCCTCCTAAGAAAAGGATGCGGTCGGGCCTTGCAATGCCAGGAATACCCAAGCCATCCTGGCAGTGCTGATCTCTAGGGTTTCACCTGACCTCAGGGAACCATGTGGTATTGGGAATGGAGCCCCAGTTGAGCTCAAGCAGGCATGTGCCATCAATGCTGTAATATTTCCTGGCCCTTTAAGTAGGAATCTTCACAGAATAAGACTAACTGTGTTTGTAAGTATTCTTCATAAAATGCCTAAACAGTACCATGAAATCACTTTTTGTTAATTATTAAGCTGCCTTTTTTGAATACATGGTTTATTGCTGAATCTGCACACCAGATACACTATGCAGTTGTAAAGGCATGAGTTGGAGAAATGGTTAGGAATGGATATAGTTCATTGTATTAGGAAGACCTTATGGTTCTCTTGTTTTCTTTGACTCTCATTGGTCCTATTGCATCTCTGTACAATCAATTTATATCTCCTACTATTGAGGACACTCTGTTAGTAACAAGGTAGCTCCAGCATTTGTTTAATTTTAGAATACTCTTCTTGGCTTTCCTAGCTGGGGCTCAAGTACCCTTGTGTATCCTCAAGCACATCCTGAATTGATTGGAACAGGGTAGTTTTTCTTATAGACTTAATCTGAATTGCGGAGACTGAGAAGAGAAATACATAGATAAACTGAGAAAATTAGTAGACATAGAGAGATGACTTTCCAATTTAGCAATTCTAAATTTATGCTGTATTTTACAGGAATTTCCTGATAATGTGGATTTTTCTGGATCAATCCATTGCTCATATGAAAATCATTGTATTAATGTTCCTTTTATGGCACATTGTCATATGCTAGTGCTTTTCTCTGGTGCATAAGAAGTTCTTATAACAGGGTAAGGCACCTGGCACTGAACAGATGTGTGTAATTATTTCTAAAAAAATTAATGAGGGGGCCGAAGAGATAGCATGGAGGTAGGGCATTTGCCTTGCATGCAGAAAGATGATAGTTCAAATCCTGGCATCCCATATGGTCCCCGGAGCCTGCCAGAAGCAATTTCTGAGCATGGAGCCAGGAGTAATCCCGGAGCGCTGCCGGGTGTGACCCAAAACAAAACAAAAACAAAAACAAAAAAAAAAAAGGAAATTTTGCCTTTGAGCTTTCTTTGAGAAGTCTAATATCCCACTATTTTTTGGTGGGGGGAACCTCCTAATTTTAATGTTACTTGTTATTTGACTCTGGCTAATCCAGTCTGACCATCCTGACCATCCAATATCTTTTAGACTTTCTATCTTTAGTCCATTCCCTAGTTCATCCAATCATTAATTCATCAAATATATAGTACACAAGAGATGATCTTGGGGTACAAAAGTTTAGCAAGAAAATATAGCTTTTTAAGTGCTAGTTGGGGAAAAGTCTGACAATAAGAAGACACTCCTAAATAAAAATTATAGTAGGTAATAATGTAAAAATACGGTTGCGTAAGGGGATCTGAGAGTGAAATAGGTACTTTTAGTCCCATGGAAGTCTTGGATGGTCTCTTTGATTAGAAAGTGGCAGTCTGAAGTAAATAACATAGATGGCCAAGTAGGCCATCTACTAGTGATCTCTCCTAGACAGAAGATTGGAGACCAGGAAGGATGGCATTAAGGGCAATTTTAGAAATTCTGCCTCTTCTGACAGAAGCTTTTATTTCCAGTATCAGTAGCATTTGAAGATGTGCTTTTGGCCTTAAGACTGGTGTACTTTGGCAGTCACTCCTTTTATTTCTAAAACCTAACTTCCTTCTCTTTTAGAGAGACAGCTGACATTATGAAATTACCTGGTGCTCCCAAACTCAGGACCGTGATCAGATATCAGTGTTTAGTGTTTCTGTCTGGCTCTGAAAGGCAAGGAACCATAGACACTATGGTCCTTTATATTATTATATGATCATTAAAGTTTCTCACTGAAGCTAAAATTATGAGGACTGAAATTTTCAGGGAACTTTTTCTTTGTGTTTGATTCAAAGTCTCCTGAATCATAAAATTATGAGAACAAGCCTCTGTTGTCCTTTTGCTTTTACCTGTTACAGGCAACTTCTTGATAAGATAAACTGAATTTTTCTTCCTAGGTCAGAACCTGCATGAAAAAGAGCTCATTTTATTACCTTGTAAAGAATCTTTCCGAATATTGGACACATCTATATACAATTTTTTTTCTTTTGGCTCATATTCTTTTTGACCTTTACTCTGTGTATACTCATGATACAATAGACACTTTAAGTGCCTCCTTTTTTTTGTAAGTAATTATTGGGATGCTTCACGGCAGATATCAAATCCAGAATATCTCATCTCTAACTCAGCTCCAGCCCTTCATTTTTGGTATTGAATGCACCCATAGAAGATAGGGGGACTCTTATTTGTTGTTTATCATTTATCACATTAATTCAATACCTACCCTGGTTCTAGCACAATGTCACATACATAGTATGCATCATTAAGTATCACTGGGACACAATATTCTTTTTTATTAATAATAATTTCTTTAAGCACCATGGTTACAAACATATTCATAGTTGGGTTTCAGCCATAAAATGCACACCCCCCCTTCACCATTGCAACTTTCCCTCCACCATTGTTCCCATTTCCCTCCTACCTCATGCACTGCCTGTCTTCGAGACAGTTATTTTATTTCTTTCTCTATTATTGTCATGGCATTTGTTATTGTAGTTATTTATCTAACTGCACATAATACTCTGTGATAAGCTTCATATCATGGATTAGTCCTTCTGGCCCTCATCTCTATTTTCTCAGGGTATTATTATGATATATCTTTCATTTTTCTTAAATCTTACAGATAAGTGAGAGTATTCTGTGTTTATCTCTCTCCCTCTGACTTATTTCACTTAACATAATAATCTCCATATTCAGCCATGTGAAGGCTAATTTTGGCCTTCGTTTTTTTTTCCTCTAACAGCTGTATAGCATTCTATTGTGTAGATGTACCTGTTTTTTTTAGCCACTCATCTGTTGTTGGGCATCTGTATTATTTTTAGATTTTGGCTATTGTAGTTTAGGCTCCCATGATCATAGGAGTGCAGAGGGTATTATTGTATTATTTTTGTGGTCATAGGGCATATCCTTAGGAGTGGTTTTGCTGGATTATATTGAAAGCATAATATCGGGGTTTTAAGGAATATCCATATTGTTTTCCAGAAAGGCTGGACTAGACAGTATTCCACCAGTAGTGAATGAGACTAGACAGTATTTCCAACAGCAGTGAATGAGAGTTTCTTTCTCCTCAACATCATGCCAGCAGTAATTGTTCTTGTACTTTTGATGTGTGCCAGTCTCTGTGGTGTGAGACAAAATGCACTGTTGTTGTTGTTTTTTTGTTTGTTTTTGGGCCACACCAGACTCTGCTCAGGGATTACTCCTGGCTTTGTGCTCAGAAATAACTCCTGGCAGGCTGGGGGACCATATGGGAATTGAACCTAGGTCCATCCTGGGTTGGCTGCATGCAAGGCAAACACCCTACCACTATATGTGTGTGTGTGTGTGTGTGTGTGTGTGTGTGTGTGTATGGCCCCTCATTGTTATGATTTTCAACTTACTGATTATTAGTAATGTGGAGCATTTTTTATGTGCCTTTTGGCCATCTGTATTTCTTCTTTGAGGAAATGTTCATTTCTCTTCCCATTTTTAAAATAGGGTTAGATTATTTTTTTTCTGTTAAGTTCTGTTAGTCCCTTTTATATCTTAGATATTAGCCTCATATCTGAGGGTTATAGGATGAATAGTTTCTCCCATTCTGTGGGTCACCTTTTTACTTTAGTTACCATGTCCTTTAAATCACAGAAGCTTCTTAGTTTAATATAGTCCCATTTGTTTATCTTTGCTTCCACTGTTTGGATAGTGGTGTTTCATCCTTGAAGATGCCTATTATTCCAATGTCATGGAGTATTTTGCCTATGTTTTCTTCTATATATCTAATAATTTCAGGCCTGATATCAAGGTCTTTAATCTATTTTGATTTGAACTTTGTTTATGGTGTTAGATAGAGTTCTGAGTTTGCTTTTTTGCATGTGGCTGACCAGTTGTCCCAGCTTCACATGTTGAAGAGGATTTCTTTGCTCTACTTTGCCCCTTTGTCAAAGATTAATTGATTGTATGTCTGGGGATCATTCTCTGAATACTGAAGTCTATTCTATTGATCTGTGAGCCTGTATTTATTCCAGTACCATGCTGTTTTAATGACTATTGCTTTGTAGTACAATTTAACATTGGGGAAAGTGATACCTCCCATCTTTTTACCCCCTAAGAGTTTCTTTAGCTATTCTTCGGTGTTTATTGTTACAAATGAATTTCAGGAGTGTTTGTTTGACCCACATCTTGAAGAATGTCATTAGTATACTTAAAAGGTTTGCATTATATCTGTATAATTAATGCTTTGGGGAGTATTGTCATCTCAATGATTTTAATTCTTCCAATCCATGAAAAAGTATGTGTCTCCATTCTCTTGTTACCTGTATTATTTCCTGAAGCAATGCTGTATAGTTTTTACTGTATAGGACCTTCACTTCTTCAGTTAAGTTGATTCCAACATATTTGAATTTTTGTGGTACTATTGTGTATGGGATTGTGATTTTATTGTCTATTTTTCTACCATTATTTGTGTATAAGCAGGTCATTGATTTTGTTTGTTAGTTTGTTTTGGGGCCACACCAATGACGCGTAGGGGTTCCTCCTGGTTATGCACTAAGAAATTGCTCCAAAATCATTGCTTTTTTGTGTGTTGATTTTGTAGCCTGATACTTTGCTATATGATCTACTGTTTCTCGGAACCCTTTGTTAGAATCGTTAGGATTTTTCTAAGTATAGTATGTCATCTGATAACTGTGAGAGCTTGATATCTTCCTTTCCTATCTGATGCCCCTGATTTACATATCTTGCCTTTTTTTTTTAATGCTTTTTGGGCCACACCTTGTGATGCTCAGGGGTTACTTCTGGCTATGTGCTCAGAAATCGCTCCTTGGTTGGGGGACCATATGGGTCTCCAGAGGATCGAACCATAGTCCGTCCTATGTTCGCATGTGCAAAGGAAACACCTTACCACTTGTGCCACTGTTCTGGCCCCTCTTGCCTAATTTTTATGGTAATTACTTCCAGTACTATGTTGAATAGGAGTGGGGGCATAACCTTTGCTTAGTGCCATGTCTTAGGGAAAGGCTTTCACTTTTTCTCCATTGAGTATAATATTTGCCATGGACTTGTGTTAAATGGCCTTAACTATAATGAGAAATATTCCTTCCATTTTGAGATTTTTTGATTAAAAAGTGTTGTTGGACTTTATCAAATGATTTTTCTGCATCTTGATATGATCTTGATATGATCATGTCTTTTAAAATTCTTCTTTTGCTGATGCTATGTGTTACGTTGATTAACTTGTGTATGTTGAACCATCCTTGCATCTCTGGAATGAATGTTCCTTGGTCATAGTGTATGGCTTTTTTTTTTTTAATGTATGGCTTCCTTAACTAGGTGTTAGATCCTATTTGCTAGGATTTTGTTGAGGATCTTTGCATCTGTGTTCATCAGAGATATTGGTCTATAGTTTTCTTTATTTGCAGCATCTATTTGCTTTTGGTATTTGATAGTGATTTTTTTCATAAAAACTATGAGTGTTTCTGCTTCTTCAATTTCTTAGAGGAGCATGAAAAGAATTGGCAGTAGGTCCTTTTGAAAGGTTTGAAATGATTCATTAGTGAATCCATCTGGTTCTGGGCTTTTGTTTTTGGGAAGACTTTTGATTACCATTTTAATCTCCTCAGTAGTGATAGGTCTGTTCAGATGTGCTAGATCATTTTGGTTCAATCTTGGAAGGTTATGGGTCCAAGAATATATTCATTTTTCAAGTTCTTATGTTTTGTGACATAGAATTACTCAATGTAGCCTCTTATGTCCTTTGAATTCTGTAGTGTCTGTAGTAATCCCCCCTTTTTATTTTTGCTTCAGTTAATAAAGTTTTTCTCTCTTCCTTTTTTTTTGTTAGTTTTGCTAGTGGTTGATCTATCTTGTTTTTTTTTTTCCCCAAAGAACCAACTCCTGCCTTCATTGATATTTTGAATTGTTTTTTGGATTTCCCACTCATTGATTTCTGCTTTAAACTTTATTATTTTCTCCCATCTTCCTATTTTGGGTTATTTTTTAATTATTTTCCAATTTATAATCTGTGCCTTTACGTATTTGTATAGGCCTCCTCTTTCTTCCTTATGTGTTATTGTAAAGCTATAAATTTTCAGCTTTGTACCACATTAGCTGTGTCCCACAGATTCTGATAATTTGTATCTTTAATCTTGTTTGTTTTAAGAAATCTTTTGATTTCATTTTTGACCAACTGATTGTTCAGTAGTGAGCTGTTTAATTGCAGGTATTAAAATTTTCCTCTGTGCCTGCTTATTATTTACTTTTAATTTCAGTGCATTGTTATCTGAGAACATAGTATGTACAATTTCTATCTTCTGTATTTTATGTAGGAATGTTTTATGAGCTAGCATGTGATCTATTTGGGAGGATGACCCATGTGCATGGTGAAGGATATATATTCAATTTTCTGAGTATGGAGAGCCCTACATTTATCTACTAGTCCAGTTTCTTCCATTTCTCTTTTCAGGCCTAGTATATTTTTCTTAGATTTCAATCTGGTTGATCTAGCAAGTGGTGACAGGCAATATTGAATTCTCCCATTATTATTATGTTGTTATTGATATCTTTTAAATTTTTAACAAGTTGTTTTAAATAATTTGCTGGTCTCTAATTGGATGCATATATGTTTAGAAGTGGGATTTTTTTTCCTGTGTACATATTCCTTAATTATTATGAAATATAATAATATCTCTTTATAACATTATAACTCTTTTTAAGTATAAAGTCTGTGTAATCTGAAATTGCACAGGTAGCCACTGGTACCTTTTTAAAGGAGTCGTTTGCTTGAATGATTATTTTCCAATCTTTGAGTTTGAGTCTGTGTTTGTTCTGACTATTCATATTTGCTTCTTGTAAGAAGCAAAACTTTGGATTCAGCTGATCCATTTTACCACTTTGTGTCTCTTCACTGGTGTATTTAGTCCATTACCATTGAGAGAGATGACTGTCATGGGATTTACTTTCTTTTAGTAGGAGTTTGCTGTGTCTTGTGGTCTGTCTTATCTTTTTTTTTTTTTTTTTTTTTTTTTTTTTTTTTTTTTTTTTTTTTTTTTTTTTTGGTTTTTGGGCCGCCACACCCTGTGACGCTTAGGGGTTACTCCTGGCTATTCACTCAGAAGTCGTTCCTGGCAGGCATGGGGGACCATATGGGGAACCGGGGGATCGAACCACGGTCCGTCCTAGGTTAGCATGGGCACCTTACCTCCAGTGCCACCACCCGGCCCCATGGTCTGTCTTATCTTAAAGTAAATCTTTCAGTTCATCCTTTTAGTCTGGTTTTGAGTTTGTAAAAATTCTGAGCTGTTGTTTAACCATGAAGTTGTGTATTCTTTCTTGAAACTAAAATGTAAGTCTCTGCCAAGTAAAGGCCTTTCCAACCTCAGCAGCCTAACTCAGAAGAAGATGGGGAAGATGATCAAATCCAGCCAAACCCCAACTGAGGAGAAATAGCTTTCAGAACCTTCTGTAACTTTCTTCTAGGTTAATCTATTGATCCTATTTGCATTGGTCACTATATTGCTTCTCAAACTGTGTGCTTTACCTGTACCAGATTTTATAGCTATTATTTTGTTCTGTTCCCCAAGGCAAACAAAATTTTGTATCCAATTACAGTGGTCTAATATTAATTTGCACAGTTCTTGGGAAATGCATGATCCCACTTTACCTGTATGCAGGTAAGAGAGGTAGCTTCTGTCTCTTCCTAGAAACTTGTTGGAATGACTCACTTGTTTGGGCCCGGGAGATAGCATGGAGGTAGGGCGTTTGCCTTTCATGCAAAAGGTCATCGGTTCAAATCCCGGTGCCCTATATGGTCCCCCGTGCCTGCCAGGAGCAATTTCTGAGCATGGAGTCAGGAGTAACCCCTGAGCACTGCCGGGTGTGACCCAAAAACCACACACACACACACACACACACACACACACACAAACACACACAAAAGACTCACTTGTTTTCCAGGCTAACTAATCCTCAACCTTGATTTCTTCCTAACTTGGATTGGATTTCTCTCACATCTCTTTTCTTCTTTACAACTCAAACTCAGATAGGCACTGAGATCATGATGATGACGGAAGGACAGGAATGTTTCACAGTACTATTTGTGTGTGGTTTTGAATGTGTGTGTGTGTATGGGGTCAACACTTATTTTTGCTCAAGACTTAGTACATTCTCTGCATTCAGGAATAACTCCAGTAGGCTCAGGGGACCATATGGGATGCCAGAGTTTTAATCCAGATTAGTCACATGCCAGGCATGAGACTTAATCTGGTGTACTATATCTCTGGCTCCAACACTGTTTATGTAAGCTAACCACTGGAAATTGGAGAGTGACTAAATATAGTGTGAAACTTCTGTGGAATGAAATAATGTGCAACTGGTAAAACATCTTTCAAAGAATAATTAATAATGTTAATGTTAGTGTTCTTTTAAATAAAAGTAGAGTATACTAGTATGCTTACAGAATTTTGCAATTTTATAAAAATACACATACAGATAGATGTCTATTTTCACATATCACACATACATGTAGTTATATATGTATAAATAGATCATAATTATAACATAGTAGCTATGAAAAATTTACAAAGAGATTTTTTTACAAGAAAATTAACTTTGAATGATTTGTAAGGATCTGAGGATCTGTTTCCCATGTGTTCATTTGCTGGGAAATGAAGGGGGTTCAATGAAAGTTTCCCTGAATAACACATTTTAAAAAAAGATCTGCACTGGCATACATTTCAAGGCTAGTAATGCACATTATTATTCTAATGTTAGGAGAAAATACATGTGGAAAGAACAATGTGCTTTTCTGAATAACTATTATTGAAATAATTTATTTAATTTTATTAATTCAAGTAATTAAAAGTACTAGAACACCTTTGTGTGCCACATAGAGCATTATGAAGAAAATTGCATTTATATTGTCCATTCTTCTATAGACTAGCTTATGAAGGTCAGTTGGGAGAGAAGTAAATCAATTTTTTTTGGTTTTGGTGGTGATAATTGTCATTGTTGTCATGTCTGGATTGGTACTCTGGTTGTGATATGCTAAGGTTGCACACTAACTGGAACTCAAAAGATCTCAACAACATATCTTTCACATCAGATATGAGAGGACATTTTACCACTAGAATTATAATCGAGGGATGTAATAAGATGTATTAGTAGTAATAAATAGTAATACAGTGGAGTAGTAATACAGCAGGTAGGCTTTTTCTTGCATGTGATCAACCCAGGAGCAAACCCCAGCATCATCTGCTGTCACCCACCACTGCCAAAAGTGATTTCTAAATCCTCACAGTGCCAGGAGTAACCCCTGAGCATCACTGTGGCCCCAAAACAAGCAAACAAAAAGCAAGAAAAATTCTGAGGTTGGGGTTGTCTTTAGTGTTACCGGGGTGGTACCAGGAATGGAACTTGGCACCTTGTCTTATAAAGCAGGCACTTACCACTGAACTGCCTGGCACCATACATTTGGCTTACAAAATTTGTAAACTCTTCAAATAGATAAAAAAAAGTAAGAGACATACTTCACTGTTTGCCATGACATTAAACAAGTGGTGAATTCTTGACATAGTATACCATAATTTTAGTTGGTGAATCTATTAAAAGGGAAATTGGCTGACAGCTTGTAGTGGCCTATTTAAATGGCAGATACGAATTTAGTTTTCTTAAGTAAAAAGTCATCTAGAGTGCTCAGTGTTACTTTGGTTCCTGTACATTATTATTTTAAAATTTGATAAAACTGTGCTTTATTTCCTTAAAACTCTTTGAAGGTAATTATTTAGGAATATTTTACCAATAGAGAATTTCAAACTTTCTTGGTTAAATTAGCCTAAATTTTATATATTATGTGCGTATGAGGTTTATGGTGTGCTTATATTTGAATGGGAGTTGGCATCCAGGAGTTCTAATGCCTATTCTCATATACTTTACTCTACCTTTACCTTCTCTGACTCATATCTGGGTGGCTGGGAGTCTCAAGTACAACTGAGTGATTCAAGATGGCATTTCCCAACTACACCTAAAATAGGGGATCAGTACTTCAGGATGTACTAAGGGTTTATCACATTTCGATATGAGGCACATTATCTTCAGAATTTAATGATCAAAGGAGAATTTAGATAGACTCATAAATTATTTTTCTCAATCTTAATAAATTGATTCATATAGTTAGGGTATGTAGCTGTGAAGAATGATGCATTGTTTACAAAGGCCCAATGTCCTAAAGAAAGCAAAGGATCTGGAAAATGAGTCAAGTGATTGTTAAATTATTTATGAATTAACTGTCAATCTAATAAGGTGAATGGTAGTACTGCAGGCAAACTCTTGGGTTTCTAGATTAGATATGAGAGGGCATTTTACCACTGGAGATATAAGCTGGAAGGATAGCAATAAAATGTATTGGTAGTAATAAATAGTAATAAAATAGAGTGATAGTACAGCAGGTAGGCTTTTGTTTTACGCAAGGTCAAACCAAATTTAACCCCCAGCATCCTCTATGGTCACCCAGCAATGCCTGAATGCAGAGCCAGGAGTAATCCCTGAGCGTCTTTGGATATGGCCCCAAGACAAGCAAACAAAAAATAAGTAATTTTGCACACAGCATGACTCAGTTTTCTGTCTCCATATAATCTTTCTCTTCCTCTTTTAGAATTCCAATTCCAAATTCCAATAGGTTCATCTATCTGGTCCATCTCCATGAATATTTGTTTCTCAGACTGAGGGCCCTAGGGAAGAATCACAATAGTCTCCTAGTTCATTTAGAGTTTGATGATTGACATGTGCTTATTCACTATCCACAGTGGTGAGATAATGTTTTTTTGAGGGGAAATCAGATTATCTGTCTCTCTAGACTACTAAGTCTTTATGGAACCACAAAAGATCTAGGTTAGTCAAATCCACATTAAAAAGCAAGAAAGTAGATGTAATGTCTTTGACTAACTTGAAGCTTTATTGCAAAACAGAACAGCATGGTACTGGAACAAAGAGTCTCAAACCAATGGGTCAGAACAGAATATCTAGTGGCACTCTTCTAAATATATGGTCAACTAATATTTGACAAAGGAGTCAAGAATTTGAAATGGAACAAAGACAGTCTCTTCAACAAATGGTGTTGGAAAAACTGGAAAACTATCCGTAAGAAATTAAAGATTGATCCATATCGCACACCTTACACAAAAGTCAATTCAAAATGGATTAAAGACCTTAAAATCAGACTTGAAGCTATAAAGTTCATTGAGGAAAACATAAGCAGAACAGACCAAGACTTATACCTTAAAAAGTATTTGATGATAGGATGACAATGGTAAGAACCATAGCATCAAACCTAAGTAAATGGGATTGCATCAAACTAAAAAGTTTCTGTCTGGTAAAAGAAACATGGGCTAAAACGAAAAGACAGCTAACTAATTTGGAAAATATTTTTGCACTCAACACATCAAATAAAGGTTTGGTATCTAGGATATACAAAGTATTCACAAAGGTTAGCTCCACAAAGTCTTAAAAAAACGATCAAAAATGGGATGAAGGAACAGATACTTCTCTGAGGAAGATCAACAGATGGCCAACAGACACATGAAAACATGTTCATCACCACTTATCATTAGGGAACTCCAAATCAAAACAACAGTGAGGTACCATCTTACCCCAGTGAGGGTGGCAGTATCAAAAACAATGGGACCAATCTCTGTTGGTACAGATGTGGTAAGAAAGGAACTCTCATCCACTGCTGGTGGGAATACTGCCTGGTTCAATCCCTATGGAAAAAAATATGGAGGATTCTCTGTAAACTCAAAATTGAGCTACCTTATAACCTAGCAATCCCTCTCTTGGGTATTTATCCCCAGGACATAAAGACATTATCTAAAAGTACATATGCACACCACTATTCATAGCAGCACTCAGTACAATAGCTAAGACTTGGAATCAACGTAGATGTCTAACAACAAATGAATGGATCATGAAGATGTGATATGTACACAGTGGAATACTACATAGCTGTAAGAAATGATACAATCATGCAATTTGCAGCAACAAAGATGGGACTAGAAAATATTGTGTTAAATGAAATGAGCCAAAAGAAGAGGATAAATACAGAATTTTATCACTTATATGTGGTATTTAGAATAACTCCATGAAAAATCACAATGGTCTAAATAAGTGGTAGACACTCTGAACATCATAGTTGCCAGGTTATAGTGAGGAGAAGGAAATAAGTTAAGTAGAAGAGGAGAAACACAAATCCTTGACTCTCTTTTATACTACAAAGTAACAATGGAATCAGCTGTTTAGAATGAACATGTGGTCCAATCAACTTCTGACTGCAAGGTCTATCATAATGTTCTAATGTTTTTATTCACAGAAACTGATGCAGAATATGTTCAGAAGCCAGAGAATATCACTGCATTGCTTGCCATCAGTAGATTTTAGTGCCTTCATTTTTATGTGCAAAATACTCTGCAACTTCTCTGTCCAAAGCGGTTCTTGGAGATATAGATTGGACTCTCTAATTCGCAAGTTAGTGCTCTATCAGATTAGACTCCAAATACAGTGCTCAATAGGACAGTGTTGTTGTTGTTGTTTTGGTTTTTGAGTCACACTCAGCAGCACTCAGGGTTTACTCCTGGCTCTATGCTCAGAAATCGCCCCAGGCAGGCTCGGGGACCATATGTTATGCTGGGATTCAAACCACTGTTCCTCTGTATGCAAGGCAAATGCCTTACCTCCATGCTATCTCTCGGCCCCTGCAGGACAGTGTTTTGAGACAATAATCCAATTCATTCATTTCTCTTTTGATTACATCTGCTACTAAGAAATAATGCATAGGACCATAGAAACTACTGAAATATGCAAATGCCCAACATAGACTTATTACAGACCCTGTTCATTCAGAATGTTTTTTGCTTTTATTTCTTTCATCTCTCTTTACATATGATTTTAGCTCATATGGTAGTACCAGCAGGGTTTTTTTTTGGGGGGGGGACTTTATACTGGTTTTCATAATAACTACACCAATTTACATTTTCAACCATAGTTCATGAGTATTGCTTTTCCTTCAAAACTTCTCCAACACTTGTTACCTGGGTTGTTTGTGGGAGAGGCACACCGAGGAGCACAGAGGGCACAGAGGGGTTATGCCTGGATCTGTGCTCAGAAATCGCTCCTGGCTTGGGGACCATATAGGATGCTGGGGATCAAACCTGGGTTCATTATGTGTCATCTATGTACAAGGAAAACGCCCTACCACTATGCCCTACCACTCTGGCCCCTATCATTTTTTCTTATATGACCATTCTAGCACATTCCTTAATTTAAATGTAATGATGTCTTCTCTTTTTGATTAGACTATAACTGACATTTAAAATCCCTTAAACCTAGCATGACTATAAATCACACTTACAGATTAATTGAATTTGTTTCAGATAATATCTATAATCACTACAAGTATGGAGTTTGATTTTTTTCAGGCTGGTTTGGAATTCTTAAATAGTAAGTTATTTTTTTTAAATAGTAAGTTATTAGTGTCTTTGATCACTTAGTCTACTGTCCATTAATGGTAACAATGGATGTCTTTTAAAAATTAAATGAAAAAAATTAAATGACCTATTTTTCATTATTATCTTGTTTTATAAAAAGTTATAAAGTATTTCACAGTTTTATTTTTGTTGCTGTTGAAATCATTCAGTATTGAATTCAACAAATAAATATCCATTGAAGTTTTTTTGTTTTTAGGTTTTGGGCCACACCCGGTGACGTTCAGGGGTTACTCCTGGCTATGCACTCAGAAGTCGCTCCTGGCTTGGGGGACCATATGGGAAACCGGGGGATCCAACCGAGGTCCGTCCTAGGCTAGCGCAGGCAAGGCAGGCACCTTACCTCCAGCGCCACTGCCTGGCCCTCATTGAAGTTTTTTAACAGATAGAGTAAAGCTTTCCAAAATATACCTAATTGAACTCCCTGTAGTGATTAATTTCCCAGTGCTTAATTCTCATCAGCTATTTTCAAGGCAGCAAAGAGTCAAGGAAAAAGGTATCCTGGCCAACTGCAAGTGTTTTCTTGACTTCACTTTTTTTTTTTGGGGGGGGGGGACATATCTGGTGATGCTCAGTGGTTACTCCTAGCTTTGTGCTCAGAAAATGTTCTTGTCTTGGGGGACCATATGGAACATAGGGGCGGGTCTGTCCTGGGTTAGCTGTGTGCAAGGCAAATGCCCTACTACTGTGCTATAGCTCCGGCACCTCCTGGCTTCACTTTTATTTGATCAAATATACTTCTTTCCTTCATTGTCCTCAGTTATTTATTGAAAACAAACATAGTTTGTTTTCAAGTATGTTCTGTAGGCAGGAAGCTGGCTCTCTGAAAAGAAATCTGTGGTTAGATACTTTTGGGAAAACACTGCAGCCTCCTCTGGGGAGCTCCTCCTTTGAGGAGCTCAGAAATCTGCAGAAAGAAACTGATTTAATTATCTAATTAATTAGTTAATTACTTTTTGAAGTAGAATAGTTTTATTTAAGAAGATACAGAGAAAGAGAGAGACAGAGACCTGTAAATTAATCATATAATTGACAGAATGAAATGTGCTGAAATTGGCTTAATTGAAGCTTCAGACTTTCAATTTCCTTTAGTAAACTGAGGTTCTGTCTTTTCCATTTTATGCTTAAATATTATATAAAATTATTTTTATATTAAATATATTGGGAAAACTAAAGTTTAATGCAGGGAATTTGGGTTTAGATAATTGATAGTGCCTACCTATCTAAATGACCAATTTAGCCAATTAATGTCCTTTCCTGCTCCCCCTTTTTTTCCTCTTTATTGTTATTGTTACAGTGAAGGCCTGGGTCACACTCACATGGCCTGCAGTATGAAGGTGGTGATTGTTGGAGTAATTCTTTTAAGAATTCATTAATTAATTATTTTCTTTTAAGACAAAATTTAAAATGTCTTAATATCAGGCTTGCTGGGTGGGTGGGGAAACTTGGTACAATGTTGGAGAGAAAGTCACATGGATGGTGGAATTGGTGTTGGAACATTGAATGCCCTTAACAACTGAATTATGAATAACTTTGTAAAAAACAACAACAACAACAACATCTTTTTGCTTTATTTTGTTTTTATTTTGGAATGGTGGTTATTGTTTGGTTGTTGTCTTTATTGCTGTGGTGCTTTTCATTTTTTTTAACCTATTGTTGTTAGATTTTTCTTCCTTTTTTCCTTGTTTCTCTTAAATTGATATTTATAGCCTCTAGAAGGACTCCTCCTGTTTTTTGCTTGCTTGATTGCTCCCCCCTCCTTTTCCCCCTTCAAACAGAACCACATAACTTGAACCACCTTGTTCTGCCTGATAAATTGAGGGGGAAATAATGAAAGGCACCAAGACCAAAGCAGTCATATGAACATTGAGCAGAAATAAAAGATTATCAGACTTAAACACCAAATCCAAAGCCAAGAACAACAGAATAGATATTCAATCTACAAGCTAGACACAGAGGGGACCACTTATACTAGCAGCCCAGGGGGCAAAGGAGGGGAATATGGGGTGCGTGTTGGGATCAGGGGTGGAGGGAGGACAACATTGGTGGTGGGAATGCCCCTGATTCAATGTCACTATATACCTAACATATTACTGTGAAAGATTTGTAATCCACTTTTGATGGTCAAAATAAAAATTATTAAAAAAAAACACCAAACCAAACCAAGAACCCCTGGTATTTAAATAAAGTTGGGGGGAGTCCTAATTCTTGGAATGTCTAAATTGAGTGGGAAAAGTGTGGATAATTGGAAGTTTAGGTGCTTAGTATCAGGAAAGTAGTGATGTGAATGACAAGGATTGAAAATTTAGATCAAGAACCTTATAACTGAGTCACTTATAGTACCTGGAACTATTAGAGCAGGACACATATTTTGCTTTACAGTCTCAATCAAATGGTGCTGGCCTACGAGATAAATCCCTTGTCTTTATCAGTAACAGAATGTTGGCATGGGAATGTCTTGGTAATTGGCTTGAAAGCAAATCACTGAGGAACTTGGCAGCAAAGATTTTGTGTTCTAGGAATGGGTTGAAAATAAAATTGTGCACCAAGGGAAACCAACCTCAAGCTGGCTCAAGGTTGAATCTGAGCTTCTTCACTGCTAAGACTCAGCATAACCCTCACTAGAAAGAGCACTGTGCTCATTCAGGGGCACATATTAAGAGTCTCTAGGCTTCAGGAGGTGGACTTAGTTAAGGCAAAGATTCTCAAACTTCTTATTTGAATCCTCTGGAGAACTTTAAAAATAAAATACCTCCCATCAGAGCAGAGTAATAGAGAAGTCATTTTCCTTGCATGCAGCTGACATTGCTTCAATCCTAGTCACCACATAAAGTTTCCTGAGCACCGCTAGGAATGATCCCTATGCACAGAGTAAAGAGTAAGCCCTGAGCACTTCTGGGTGTGACCCAAAAGCCAAAATAAAATAAAATTGCCATTGTCTTCAGTATTCCTAATAATGTGGTTGAATGAGAGACCACAACCATGACAATGACTTCAGAATCATTTATGAGGGAGGAATTAAACTTTAGTGTTTTTATGTCAGTTCAGGTGATTCCGATGTTTGGGCAGCCATGAGCACCAGTGATCTAAAGAAGAATTTGGGGCCTTGAGAATTCAGATCAAACACAGCCAGTAAACTTACAAATCCTAACAGCCAGCTAAACTCCACGCTCATCAAAATCTTTGGGTAGGAAAGGTGGAACTTAAATTTCTTTTCTTTTTGTTTATTTTTATTGTTGGAATCACACTCATCTATACCTACCTACATACAGGCTTGACACCAGACTCTGTGTCCCAGAATCATGCCCGAAGTGGCTCAATCGTGCACTCATGCGCATGTGCCGTGTGTGTGTGTGTGTGTGTGTGTGTGTGAGAAAGAGAGTGAGAGAGTGTGTATGTGTGTGTAATCAAATCATGTAATCTACCTGCCACTCAAGAGCCCTATACTCTGTACTGTCTCACGGGATCCCTGGTTTCACTATTTTCTAAAGTATCCTGAGGACTACAATGAATTTTAAGTAAGAACCTCTGTTGAGAGAAAGAAATAAAGTAATTATAATACATCCTAGAAGATAAGATAAATCATAATATATTCTAATTGTTTTTGAAAATTATAGTTCTCAAATCTTTTGGGCTATTTAAAATCACTTCCCTTGTTTCTCTCATTCTTTTGGGGAGACTTTTTTTTAGACTAGTGTCAAAAGTGCTTTTTAATTTTCTGTGTGAGTGTGGGGTAGTACCTGACCATGTGTATTTCTTTTTTTTTTTTGGTTTTTTGGGCCTCTCCTAGCAGTGCTCAGGGGTTATTCCTGGCTATCTGCTCAGAAATCACTCCTGGCAGGCACGGGGGGCCATTTGGGACACCAGGATTCAAACCAATCACCTTAGGTTCTGGATTGGCTGCTTGCAAGGCAAACACCACTGTGCTATCTCTCCGGGCCCCACCATGTGTATTTCTAACATGCATTGAGGGAATGGTGATGTTGAACATACTTTGAGCGGCAGAATTTTAGATAGCTATTGGGTGAATTTTGCAGTCTGTCCTAGGCTAGCACAGGCAAAGCAGGCACCTTACCTCCAGTGCCACCACCCGGTTCCCATAGAATTCTTACCAATAGCAATCAGACAAGAGAAGGGACTCAAAGGAATTAAAATGGGGAAAGAGGAAGCCAAACTATCTCAAGTTTCAGATAATATATCTAACCCTACAGAGTCCACAGAAAAACTCCTGGAAACAATAAATCAATACAGCAAAGTGGCAGGCTACAAGTCAATACACAAAAGACAGTAGCAATCCTTTATACAAATAATGAAGCAGAGGTGAAAGAGATAAAGGAGTCCATATAATTTAAAGTAGTATCTAAAAATATCAAGTACCTAGGATCAACCTAACAAGAGAGGTGAAAGACCTATGTCATGAAAACTTCAAAATACTTCAGAATGAAATTGAAGAGAACCTAAGGAATTGGAGCAACATCTCATGCTCGTTGGTAGGAACTAGCAATATCATCAAAATGATCATCTTACCTAAACTACTATATAGATTCAATGCAATCCCTATTCAAATTCAGACAACAATTTTTAAGGACTAGAACAATCAATAATAAAGTTCATGTGGAATACAAAAGACCTAGTTTAGCCAAATCCATATTAAAAAACAAGAAACTGACTAGTATTTTTAACCTATAGCTTTACTATAAAAAAGTGCTTCTCAAATAGTGGGGCGTGCCCCCTAGGGGGTGTGTGAAGCTCCGTAAAGGGGGGCTAGTTTGACCTCAGCAAACACTGTCATAGCAAGCTAAGCCCCATGTTGATGTCTCTGTTTGTCTCTTGAGCTGAGAGTTGCTGTGTCCGTGCTCATTGTAACCATTCATCCAGGCATCATCTCTGATTAAAAAACCAGCTCAAGGGGGCCCGGCGGTGGCGCTGGAGGTAAGGTGCCTGCCTTGCCTGCGCTAACCTAGGACGGACCGCGGTTCGATTCCTCGGTTCCCCATATGGTCCCCCGTGCCTGCCAGGAGCGACTTCTGAGTGAATAGCCAGGAGTAACCCCTGAGCGTCACCGGGTGTGAACCAA
>PVKC010014128.1:0-22405 GCA_004027635.1 Crocidura indochinensis
AAAAAAAAAAAAAAAAAAAAAGAAAGAAAGAAAAAAGAAAAAAAGAAAAAAAAGTAAACAGAAGAGTGGTTTCTTTCTCCTCAATTTTAGGCAGAGGACTCTGGGAAGGATAAGCAAGTTCAATAGATAGAGAGTCTCACAGGATAAAGTAGTCATTTGTGTTTACATGGAGAAAAAGGCGTGGCCTAGAATGGGCCTTAGTAGATAGATGCCCAGGCAGAGGAACTAAGAGAAAAAACAAGTCCAGTATAACAGGTAAGACATTTGCCTTGCACAAGACTGGGGTTCGATCCCCAATATACCATATGGTCCTTTGAGCCCACTATAACTGACTGCTGACTGTAGAGCTAGGATTAACTCTTGAGTACTGCTGGGTGTGGGCTCCCCACAAAAAGGGAAAAGAAATTCTTGATACTTGAAGCAAGAAGGGAAAGAATAAAAGAGAAGCCAAGTTTGCTTCATAAAGCAGAGGTACCTAATAGGAAGACTTGTTTTCCCACAACTTTGCAGAAAATCTGCTTTTGTGAGGTCACTGAAAAGCTCTAACCAACCAAGTCCGAAACTGTCATACAAAGGACATTCCACCATTTCACTAGCAATGTGTTAGGGATTTGCTCATAGCTACCATTGGAGGATAGCTGACATCCCAAATCCTAGAACAAGGCAGTTTTAGATAGATTTTTATGATGTTCCTTCCCCCCACTTCCCTTCTCTTCTCTTCGTTACCATGATGACCCGGGGTGACACATGTGTAGCTGTGGAGTTCATACACTTTCTTAGTGTTTGCACATGTCAGTAGGGGTTAAATCCTGTAATGTACTGCTCACATATTTCCTGACTGCTATGTTCACTGGGTGTTGCACACTTTAGAGTGCTGCTTTCAAAAATTGATAGACCCAGCCACAGTGAGCACTGAAGGTGAAACATGATGACTGCAGTGTTCAGACACACCTGGATCACGGTTATTTGCATAGTTGGAGGTCAGGGTCCCAATCAACAGAGTTGACAAGGCTGCACTAAGCATATGGGTAAATACTAAGGGATTCATTAGCAGCCTCATACTTCAAAACAGATAATATTTTGGCTACTAAGCTATCTCCACACCCCTTGTTTAAGTAGCAACAATAACAACCAAAAAAACAAATGTATAGGAAAGAAGGGCCAGTAGGAACCAGAGCACAAGAGAGCCATTATAAAGGGTTGAGTCCTTGCTCCCTACCTGCTTTCCTGCTTTCTTCCATGAGGCAGCCAAGAAGACCAAAGCGAACATAATCTCTTCAAGCCCCAGCACAGGACTGAGAAACTCAGTAGATAACATGAAAACCTCAATGGAAAGCCTCTCCAACAGGTAACAACAACTGAGGACTGAATCAGTGAGCTGGAAGATGAGATGCAGAACAACTCCATACAGCAGACGGGATTGGAAAAGAACCTTAAATCAAATGATCAGACAATGGAAAAAAATCCTCAAAGAATGTGAATAGATGAAAATGGAAGTTTTTGAGGGGTGGGGAAAAAAAGGAAGTGTTTTTTCTTTGATAAACTCAAAAGAAACAACATAAGAATCACAGAGACACAGGAAGAAAATCCCCAGGAAAATCAACAGTCAAGGACATCCTTATAGAGAATCTCCCAGAGCTAAAGACTGCATGCCCGAAAAATACCAGCTAAAAGAGACCTGAAGAAAAGCACTCTAAGACACATCCTAGTCACAATAACAAATCCCACAGATAGGGATAGAATACTGAAAGCAGCAAGATCTAAAAGTGGAATTACATTCAAGGGAGAATCCTTAAAATTTACAGCAGACATGTCACAAGATACTCTCAAGACAAGAAGGTAGAGGTGTGATATAGTGACAAAACTCAATGAAATGAATGCTTGGCCTAGAATACTATACCCAGCCAGACTCACTTTCAAGTCTAAAGAAAGTATACATAGATAACTTCACGGGTAAACAGCAACTCAGAATCCTTACAGACTCAAAACCAGCCTTAATATATAAACTGAAAGGTCTACTTTAAGACAAGACAGGTCTAAAGACATACTAAACTTCTACCAAAGATGGTTTTAAATCCATGACAATTATCTTTCTTAATGTCAATAGGCCAAATGCACCAGTTAAGAAATACAGAGTAGCATAATGGATCAAAAAACTGAATTGAACATTATCCTGCCTACAAGACACACATCTGAATAGTAAGAACAAACACAGACTCAAAATCAAAGTTGCAAACACACATCAGGAAGGGAAAGGAGGCCTACATAAATAGCTTAGTGATAGCTTATAAAATTAGAAAATGATCAACAAAATGAACCCAAAGTAAGTAGGCAGAAGGAAATAACAAAGCTTAGAGCAGAAATTAATGAAGTGGAACCCCCCCAAAAAAAACAATCCGAAAGATCAATGAAAGCAAAAGCTGGTTCTTTGAAAGAATGAACAAAATTGATAAATCACTAACAAAACTCACAAAGAAAGGAAAAGAGAGAAACTTAATAAACTAGATCATAAATGAAAAGGAGAGATCACTACAGGTAATAAAGAGATCCAAAGGGTAATCAGAGACTACGTTGAGAAACTATGCCACGAACATGAGACCATGGAAGAAATTGGGGAAAAAAAAGAAGAGAAAGAAAAAGAATTATAATATAAGAATTATAATTATAATAATGCCCAGAGACAATAGAGATGAGGGCTGGAAGGACCAGCCAGATATGAAGCTCACCACAAAGCATGGTGAATGCAGTTAGAGAAATGACTACACTAAGAACTACCATGACAAATGTTGATGAGAGAAGTAGAATGCCTTCAAATGCAGGCAGGGGGTGGGAGAAGAAGGTGAAGGGGGGCAATGGTGGTGGGAATTTGCACTAGATGAGTAGGGGTGGTCTATGACTGAGGTCCAACTACAAACATATTTGTAATCATGGTGCTTAAATAAGCATATCAAAAATAGTAATTCAGGGGCCGGGCGGTGGCGCTGCAGGTAAGGTGCCTGCCTTACCGCGCTAGCCTTGGACGGGCCATGGTTCGATCCCCCCGTTCCCATATGGTCCCCCGTGCCTGCCAGGAGCGACTTCTGAGCGCATAGCCGGTAGTAACCCCTGAACTCACTGGGTGTGGCCCAAAAACCAAAAAAAAAAAAAAATAGTAATTCAAGGAGACATGGATTTAAATCTGTGATTCTGGGTGAAAGTCGTTTGAGTTTTAGCTTTCCTATCTGTAAAATGATGACCACAATACAAAAATGTAACATATGAGATGCAACATTTAAACACTTATATGTAACATATATGTTAAATGTAACATATAAACCTTTACTATTTTCACAAGATTGTCTTTGACTCTCCAATTACAGGGCCCAAGGCATCCTTATATCTTCCTAAAATAAGGGGATTTCTTGGGAATTTACTCTCATGATTCCTTTTCAGGTGCTTTCTCTGCCTAAAGTAATCCCAGCCCCCAAATTGTCTTTTCACCAGTTTCGAGAAATAGCCCAGTAAACCACTGTTTTCAAGTTTAAGTGACTGAATAATTTAGCCGTGATAGATTGCTGTGTCCTTCATGAATTCATTCATTTCCTCACCCTCTTCCCTACCTCTTTTGTGAATAAGCTCTAGCTTTCCTTCTTCAATTAAGGTAGTTGAAGGCAACACAGCTCAATCAAGTTCAATTCCTGATACCACTTATGTTCCCCAGAGCATTGCTGGGGGCGTCACTCCTGAGCACAAAGCCTGAAAAAATAGACTGTGAGCATCACTTGGCTTGGCCTGAATGACTCTCCCCATCCAAAGTAAACAAACAAAATACAAAATAAAACATGAAAGGGGCTCAATTGCATTATCTTTCTCTGAAAATAAAAGATATACCACACACACACAAAAGTTTTATTCTAACTTCACTCAAAATCTCAACGAACTTCAATGAAATAAAACAGAAAGCTCCAAGCTCTAGCCCTTAAGTTTTATCAGGACCCTACAGATCAGTTTTACAATGGTTTTGACAAGGCTGTGCTGAGATGACCTGCAGGTATTCATAATGCTCAGTGAGTTAGTTCATCACTAAGGGACAGTCACAAAGCAGCAGCAAGAAAGAAAATGGCCTAAATAAAAGCAACACAACAGATAGCCAGACTTGTTCATCTAGACCAGTGGTCCTCAAACTATGGCCCGTGGCCACATACTGTATTTGTTTCCATTTTGTTTCTTCACATCAAAATAAGATGAATGTAGTGTGCATAGGAATTTGTTCGTAATTTTTGTTTTTACTATAGTCTGGCCCTCCAATGGTCTGAGGGACAGTGAAATGGGCCCCTGTTTAAAAAGTTTGAGGACCCCTGATCTAGACTTTTCAACATTAATCTAATAATACAGATGCTGGGCCAATAGCATAGCACTCACCTTCCCCAAAGCTGGCATTCTTCTGCCTCACGAGCACACGGAAGTTTTCAACAGGATTCACACTTCCAACCTAGAAGAAACCCAGACAATAAAGTTGCAGGTCACTTTTCTTCTTGTTAGCACTCTAGGCAATACAAGAACACTTAGTGCAGTTAAATGTGCTCTTATAAAATAAAACCAAACTCAATGGAAGGTATTTTCTATTCATTTTCATTTATAGGATTCTGTTAAAAGTACCTTCTTTGTGGCCAAATAGCTGCCTTCTATTCTTTAACTTACCTCTATGCAGTCAACTCTTTCCAGGGGGAGTCAGAAATATTACAATGCAAGTCAGGAGCAGGCCTAGCTTGATGCCTGATTGTGCTACTTACCTACACATCCCCAAACCCAACTAAATAGGAAAAGGAGCCGGTATGTCACTTTATGGTATAAATGTCTCTCTTAGATAGCATAAGAGCTAAACTTCCTTTGGAGAGATTACTCCTGATCTTTAGGCACTGACGTTTTGGTAAAATATATAATTATACTCAAACTGGACATGCCCCTCCCCCCCCCAAGTAAAAGCATAATATGATGAACTGCTCAGTGGGAAAATCTCAAATAAGGAACCCCCTACCACATTATATGGCACTTTCTGACATACTTATATCCTTAGTTTTTTTGTTTTTTTGTTTTTTTTGGCCACACTTGGTGACACTTAGGGGTTACCCTGGCTATGAGCTCAGAAATCACTCCTGGCATAAGGGATAATATGGGATGTTGGGGAATCAAACTGCAGTCCATCCTAGGCTAGTATGCAGAAGGCAGACTCCTAACTGATTGTGCAGCCACTCTGGCCCCATATCCTTAATCTTCTAAACCCAAACTTAATAGATCCTACAGAACCCCCAACTAAAGCAAGTAAACAATAGTTTGTACAAAAAAATGTACTAAAGTTTCTGGTTTGCTTTGATATAGTAGAGTCAGAAAAGCTTTCAGAACAAAGTTATTTGTAATTTTCTCCTTTACAACAAAACAGTAAAATAAAATCAATCATTTTCCATACATTCAGTTAAGCTAAGAGCATTTCTTTAACCAGCAGGGAAAAGCATATCCTAATGCTACTTCCCTAGTATATCTTGCTAGTTAAGCACAACTTTTTAACTCCACCGATTCAAAATAATGTCACTTAGAATGTAAATTGGTACAGCCTCAATAGTCCTTTAAAAATTATAAAATGGATATGCAATAAATTCAGCAATACCACGTCTAAGGCATTTTATATGAAGAATCTGAAAAGTCATTCAAACAGATAATTTCAATATGTCTATATAGCAGTTTTTATTTACAAAATATAGGCAACTTAAATATTTATTCACTGGATAAAGAAGTTGTGGAGCTCCGAACCTCCCAGCTGCTATCACCAAATCACTGCGCCCACTAAGCAAAGAGACCTGTGATAACAACCCCAAAACCCCCACACCCCATCATCATGGACCCTAGCTTGGCAGGGATAGGGCACAGGAATCCCTGGGTCACCCCTTAAATTTGACACATGCAAAACAGCCCCCCCACCCTTCTGCTTCCAAATTTCCCAAAGCACCCTCCCCTCAATGAAAGGCAAGTGAAACTACCACAAAGACTGGCAGATATTACCAAAATATAATAAAACAAAAAAAACACAAGAGATGACTACACTAACAACTATCATGACAATGTTAATAAGTGAGAGAAGTAGAATGCCTGTCTCGAATACAGGCAGGGGCCCCGGGGTCACTTCTTAAATTCAGCTTGTGCAAAACAGCTCCTTCCCCACCCCTTCACCTCAGAACCTCCCAGCCTCCATCACCAAAGCCCACTCCTGCACAGGAAAGAAAGTCAATCACTCACTGCCCCACAAACCTCGCTGACCTTCAGCTTATACCAGATGGTTCTAGGCAGAACAGGCCTAACATTTCTTTGCCTTAGAAAATATACTTCCCCAACACGAGAAGAACAAGCAATATACTAGTATACAATATTTCTTTCATATATGGGTAACCTCGCTTACCTAGAATAAATAAACTCCAAAACAAATATAACTCCAAGCACCTCACATACAATTGTACTACTTTTTTTAAATACCCTGAAGCTCCAACATTCCAATCAACCCAATGTGAAGAACAATAGGGAAAATAAGGAAGATACCAGCAGATGGAGAGAAATTCTAGCAAATTTCCAAGTCCTCCAAAGCACACAAACCCTATAGATAAGGATCTAAAATAATGTCATAGCAATGGAATTCAAGGAATCACTAGCTAAAGAAATTAAGAAATCCATAGATGAACAATTCAACCAACTCAAAGAAGAACTCTATCAGAAGATGAGAGAATCCATACAAATGGAACAGAGAACTAAAAAACATGCTAGCTAGCCATAGTAACAGAATTACACATATAGAGAATTGCCTGGATGAACTTGAAAACAAAATAAAAGTCAACAACAACAAAGAAGTCAATAAAGAAAAAAGACAAAACACTGGAAGAAAATGTAAGATATTTAATGAACAAAGATAAAAGAAATAATCTACGACTAATAAGAATACCAGAAGGGGAGGAAAAGGGTAGGGGGAAGAACAAGTAGTGAGGGAAGTAATAGCAGAAAATTTTCTAACTCCTTGGAAAGAGATGAATGTACAATCCAAGAGGAGTGAGTAGTACCAAACAAAATAGCCCCTAACAGATCAAGAGCAAGACATATAGTAATCCAAATGATGAGAGGGGAGAGAGAGAGAGAGAGAGAGAGAGAGAGAGAGAGAGAGAGAGAGAGAGAGAGAGAGAGAGAGAGAGAGAAGATGAGAGATATAATACAAAGGAAGGAACATAAGAATCAAACCAGATCTTACATTCAAAACAATTCAGGCAAAAAGACAGTGAAATGACATATTTAAACTGCCGAATGAAAGAAACTTCCAACCTAGAGTCCATTACCCAGCAAAACTTTCATTTATATGGAAAGGAGGGTTAAAAACATTCTCAGACAAAAACGAACTTGCAATATTTGCGCTAACCAAACCAACTCTAAATTAACTATAAAGAGATTAATTACACAAGTCAAATCCCCAATTGTAACAAGAACCCTATATAACATTATATAACAACAATCTAATAGCAGAACAGAGTGTCAATAATTTCCTTAAATGTCAATGGACTAAAGTATCTGATAAAAAGGCACAGAGTAGAGGGTTGGATCAGGAAACAAAACCCAGGTAGAGGGTTGGATCAGGAAACAAAACCCAGGTATTTGCTGCCTGCAGAAAACACATTTAAAATTCAGGGTAGACACAGGTTGAGAGTAAAAGATATAATTCAATTATACATGCCACTGGAAAACAAACAAAAAACTAGGACAGCCATGCTCATATCAGACCAAATTGCATTCAACCTGAAAAAAGTACTCAGAGGGGCCCGCGAGAGAGCATGGAGGTAAGGTGTTTGCCTTCCATGAAGAGGACAGTGGCTCAAGTCCTGGCATCCCATATGATCCCCCATGCCTGCCAAAGGCAATTTCTTTTCTTTTTGTTTTTTGGGTCACACCCGGCAGTGCACAGGGGTTACTCCTGACTCCATGCTCAGAAATTGCTCCTGGCAGGCACGGGGGACCATATGGGGCACCGGGATTCGAACTGATGACCTTTTGCATGAAAGGCAAATGCCTTACCTCCATGCTATCTCCCGGGCCCCACCAGAGGCAATTTCTGAACGTAGAACTAGTAGTAACCCCTGAGCACTGCCGGGTGTGACCCAACCCCCCCCACACCAAAAAAAAAAAAAAGTACTCAGAGTCAAAGATGTATCCTACTTATTGATCAAAGAACATTAGATAAAGATGTACTAACTCTGATCAACATTTATGCATCAAATGTAGAGCTAGCAAAATAATTGTAAGGCTTTTGCTCATAAACCTAAAAAATATATAGATGGAAATGTGATAGCAGTGGGAGATTTCAACATACCATTATCACCAATAGACAGATCCATTAAGCAGAACACTAGCAAAGACATGAGACCATGAGAAAATAGAAAAATTAGGACTAATGGACTTATACAGGGCCTTCATCCTCAGAAAACAAAGGAGCCAAGAACTTGAAATGGAACAAAGATAGTCTCTTCAACAAGAGGTGTTGGAATAACTGGATAACCACCTATGATAAATTAAATATTAATCCATACATCACACCATCACACTTAAACAAAAGTAAGATCTTGTGTAAAATCCTTGGATTAAAGACATTGAAATCAGACCCGAAGTTATAAAGTTTACTGAGGAAAGCATAAGCATAACTCCCCAAGACTTAAACCTCAAAAAAAGTCTTTGATGATAGGATGCCAATGGCAAGAGCTGTAGCAGCAAATCTAAATAAACAGGACTACATTAAACCAAAAAGTTTCTGTATGGCAAAAGAAACACAGTCTAAAACTAGAATACAGCTAACAGAATGGGGAAAATTTTTTTTGCACTCAACACATCAGATAAAGGTTTGATATCTACTATCCACAAAGGTTAGCTCCACAATATCTAAAAACACCAAAAAAATGGGGAGAAGAAATGCACACTCTTCTGAGAAAGACCAACAGATGGCCAACAGACACATGAAAAGATGTTCATCATCACTTATCATTAGGGACATCCAAATCAAGACAACAATGAGATACCATCTTACATCAGTGAGGATGGCACATATCAAAAATAATGAGAATAACTGCTATTAGCGGGAATGTACACTCATCCACAGTTGGTGGGAATGCAGCCTGGTCCAACCTCTATGGTAAAAAGGATGGAGGATTCTCAGTAAACTCAAAATGGAGCTGCCATTTGACCCAACAATCCCTCTTGGGTATCTATCCCCAGGATAGAAAGACATTCATCCAAAAGTATGTAAGCACACCGTTTATTGAAGTACTCAGTACAATAGCTAAGACTTGGAATCAACCTGGATGTCCAACAACAGATGAGTTCATGATCATGAAAATGTAGTACATATATACAATGGAATACTACATAGCAGTAAGAAATGATACAATAATGCAATTTAAAGCAACATGGATAGAACTAGAAAATATTACAATAAATAAAGTAAGCCAGAAGAAGAATAAAAACAAATTATATCAGTTATATGTGATATTTAGAAAATCTTCACAAAGAAACACAATAGTCTAAATGGTATATACTCTGAACACAGTAGGTGTGGCAGGGTATAGCAAGAGAAACACAAAGTCTTTACTCTCTTTATACTACAAAGAAACCTGCTACAATGTAAACAGCTGTTTAGATTGAACAGGTATTCAATCAACTTCTCACTACAAAACCTATTAATAATGTTCTAATGTTTTTATCCACAGAATCAGGTGCAGAAGCCAAACTCATACTACAGTGCTGTTATCAGTATGCTTTAGTGCAGGGGTCCTTAAACATTTTAAACAGGGGCCCAGTTCACTGTCCCTCAGACCATTGGAGGCCAGACCATAGTAAAAACAAAAATTACGAACAAATTCCTATGCACACTGCATACACCTTATTTTGATGTGAAGAAACAAAATGGGAACAAATACAATATGTGGCCCACGGGCCGTAGTTTGAGGACCACTGCTTTAGTGCCTTAATTTTATTATGTATAAAATAACTCTTGAACTTTTTTGTCCAAAAGGTTCTTGGAGATACAGGTTGGACACCCTAATTTTTCAACTGAATGCTCTATATTAGCCTCCAAATGCAGTGCTCTTTATGACAGTGTTTTGACAAAGTACTCCAATTTATCCATTTCCTTTTGATTACTTCTGCTACTATGATCTAAAGCTTATGATCATAGAGAGCACTGAAATACACAACTGCATCCCATAGACTTTTGTTACAGGTCCCACTCATTAAAAATTACTATTATATTTTTGTTTCTTTTTTTCTTCTTTTTCAATTCAAGCTACATTACTTGCACTGTCAGCTTCCTTTCAGGAATGGAACTTTGATGCACAAGACATGATAGATGATACTACATGGGGTGGGCTCCTCTTATAATGCTCACTACCATATTGTTTAGTACTCTAGATGTGAAAATTATGCTTATCTTAAAATGTTCATGCACAATCTAACTCTGAAAGCTTCATTTAGCAAAGTTCATTCCTGAAATTGATGAAGTGGAAAAGCTTTCCTCTCAGATGTGCCGGCCCCATTTTTTAATTTTATTTTAAAAATATATTTAAATTTTATTTATTATTTTTAAGCCCTTAGACCCATCCCATAAGGGTTAGGCCTCCAACTACAACCTATAAATAATCTCTAATATCTGTCTGGAAGTGGGTGTGAGTATGTTTGTAGCAGGCTTCTCTATGTTTGCCAAATTTGTATGGTAAATAAACATGCCTATATTGTATATAGCCCGTCGTATACTATCCTCCCCGACCCCCGTTCACCTCCATACAAAACTTCTACTATCCTCTCACCCCCTCAATCCTGATCAGTTATCTCCCAAAGCAAAAAAAAGCAAAAAACAAAAACAAACAAAAAAAAAAAAACCCACTCTCTCAGCCCCCTCATCTCTCAACCCTGGCAAGAAGCTGCAGCCACAGCTCCTGCTGACTCATTTTATGTGGCCCTTTTTCCTCTACCTCCCCTCAGTGTGGACTGTTACTAGATTCAGCTCCAGAGGGACCCCAACACAAGGACACTAGCTGATTCCTTACTGCTTGCAAACCATTTCTCAGACTTCATAAGACCACAGTGTGGAATGAAAATGTGTCCTGGATCTTAACCCCAACTCCCAGCTTATCTCAAAGACTTAATGGGGATATCTTTATTTTTTGTATGTTTATTTCTTTAATAGTTATAACTCTTAGTGTGTTTATTTCCATATTTATAGGTACCCTCCTGCATCCCCCACTTTTTTTTGCTTGTTTTGGTTCTGCTTAGTAAGAAATTCTAGTAGAAAAGTCTTACTTGGGATAAGAGCTCAGGGCACAGAGATTGTACAGCTTGTCCTTTTTACCCCAAATTCATCAATAATGTAGTATGGCATCATGGCATCATTCCTTTCTACATAGGCATATTAAAGTAGGGGAAATCTTATGTATAGAAACAATCTAATAGAAATAAGGACCCATAAATTTTATAGGCAACCTTCCACCCTGAACATTTGTCATGGGGACTTGACTTATACCTCATGTGATTGGATATTGACTGTCCATCCCCAAACTCTAGATCCCAACCTTACAACTGGCACAGTTCCCTGCACTAGCACCAGGAATCAAACTCCCCCCAGAGGGTCCTAATATAGCTCTTGTACCAATTTGCTCCAGGGTAGGTTAATATGACAACCTGATGAGGAGAAAACAGCAACAATTTTGATCTAAGGGTAGGTTGCCCTACCTCATCACCTAACAGTGAGATGAAATCAGAAGACCCTCCTTCCTAGGATCTGTGCAAAAACCAAGATTACTAATTAAAGAAGACTATTACAACTGCGACTGAGCAGAACTTTTCCTGGGGCTATAAAGAAAGACTCTATCCTAGGTTTCATCCTAGGATCTCTGCAAATATCAAGATCTTTAATTACAGAGGACTGACTATGACAACTGTTACTGAGCAGAACGTTTCCTGGCACCATAAAGAATGGCCTTGGGATTTGATAAGTAACATTTCTGGCGCTTGTAGTCGGTCTCATGACAGTATGCTTCAAAGGTAGAGACACCCTGTATCTCTTAGGCCAAGGGATTTTCCTTTCTAATTTTCCCAATATTTACTGTGCTTGTGCAAAAAAAAAAAAAAATTGCCACATCTGTCCCCCCCATTTTTTTCTTCTTTTAATTTTATTTATATTTATAGCTTCTAACAGGGGCTCCCTAATGCCATTTCTTTTCTTTCTTTCTTTCTTTCTTCTTTTTTTTTTTTCACAGAACCATACAACATGAGTCATCTTGTTCTGCCTATTTGACATATTTCTTTGTCTTCCTAGAAATTGAGAAAAAAAATGTGGATGAGATCCAGAGGCCACGTGGTCTCAGAAGCATTGAGTAGAAATCAAAAATGGTTGGATCTAAATATCCAAACCAAAGTCAACAACAATAGACTCAAGAGATCCAAACTATAACAAGCTATACACAAAAGGGACCTGTTAATAGTAGCACTCCAGAGGGAAAAAGGGTGAAAGTATGATGCATGCTGGGAACTATGGTGGAAGTAGGTCAACAGTGTTGGAGGGAATGAAACTAATTCACTGTCACTATGTAACTTAAATATAACTGTGCAAGACTTCTAATTCAAAATGTCTCAATAAAAATATATATAAAAAGATACGCATCACTATTAAATAAAAGAAGTTGTGGAATATATATTAAATGGAATACTAGTTGGCCACTAAAAATGGTATAATTCTGTCATTTGAAACAACATGGATGAGACCTGTGTCAGAAAATGAAAGACATATTAAAATAAGGAAATATGTTTGGGGGTACAATAGATGGGAACTTGTCTTTTTGTTTTGTTTGGCTTGGTTATACCTGGTAGTGCTCAGGGTACTATGGGATGCTGGGGATCAAACCTGGGTTGGCCATAGGCAAGGGCCCAATCTGGTATGCTATCCCTCTAGTCGATAGAGTGCCTGTTTTATATGTGACCATTTCATATGGTCCAAAAGTAAGAACTGAGCATGGCTGAGCATGGTCCAAAAACCAAAACTGAATAAAATAAGCAAATATATTCACTTTCTAAAAGCTTTTCTATTAAAGATCTCAAGTGTTAAATTATTCTTGGGAAACTGAAAAAGAACACAGGGTTAAGATACATACCTCATATGTAGCCAATCCTAGTTTAATCCCTAGCACATGTCTCCTGAGTACCACCAAATGAGGCATTAGAGTTCCCAACCACTGAGAGGATGCCCTGGGTAATCCCTATCATTTCAGGGGCCCAAGTATACATTCTTGCATTAAACTTCTGACAGTTTGGCCAAGAACTGCCTAATCCATATTGGAGGACTGCTCCCAACAAACTAACTACTTGTTGAACACACACACACACACACACACACACACACACACACACAAATGAGTGCGCGAACACACACACATATATTGTTTAGAGGAAATTCTAAATACATAAACATGTTTTGAAATGGCACCTGATAAAAGAAATAACAAAGTTATATATAGGTTTATACATAGGAAAGACTAGAGATAGGTTAAATAACTAATGAAAACTGAAGTAGTTAGTCTCCCTGAAGCCCCAACCTCCTGAAAAGTGGGTTGGCAGCCTACTGGCCAAGTTCTACTTACATGGGTGACTGTGCCTTCTGCCAGATCACAGACACTGAAAGGGGCTTCTGGTTCTTCAGTCTTGAGTTTTTTAGATGTGGGTCCTTCTTCATGGCTGGAAAAGAAAAAAAAATATGGGGTAAAAATAACAATTGCTGAAACAAAAAGTATGAATTCATTTTTCATGGGTCAGAAACAAGTAAGGAATCACTTGATGGTTTCGACCTATACCCACTCAAACCCCGTGGCAACCCTGGCAGTACAGAAATAATAATTAGCAGTTGCATCACAAAGCCCTCTCAAAAAAACCTGAAAGCAAAGGTAACAGAAATTTAACTTGGCAATGAGAAATTTGCTTACCTTGCAGAACTGATTTGTTAGGGTATGACTCTGAATAGTGATTACCTTTCCATGAACACTGAAGCCTTTTGGTCTAATAAGCCTCTTCACCATAATATATGTAAGAGTTTACTAAATATCTATCTACAGCATCAAAAATTAGTAATAATAATTTACTATACAACAGCTTACTCTTACAGAAGTCTAAAACTATTAGAACCAAAAAGGCAAAAAGGCACTTTCAAAAGAAAATCTTTTATTTATAAACCTAATTCTGTTGGGTGCAATATGCTCACAGGGTCCAAAAAATCTGTGCTCTAAGAGAGAGATACTCTAAAATGTATCCAACATCTTGCTTAAGTAATAATATGTTGACTAAAGCAACCACTTTAAGAGGGAGGAGAAAATCAGATTCAAAAAATTCTTTTCATAATCTTTACATTTTTTTTTTTTTGGTTTTAATTTTTGTTTTTGGGTCACACTTGGTGGTACTCAGGGATTACTCCTGGCTCTAAGGTCAGAAGTCGCTCCTAGACTCAGGGGAACATATGTAGTGCTTGGAATCGAAGTAGGGTCCTTCCTGCATTGGCCATGTGCAAGGCAAATGCCATAGGGCTGTGCTATCACTTCAGCCCCAATAATATTTAAATTCTTTAACATAGAAATGTGAAGTTTTTTCTCTTACATAATGTGTTGTGTTTTTATTCAAAAGTATAGATTTCACAAAATGAGACAAGAGAAAAGGTTATCCCAAAGGAAAATAAGGCTTACTCCATGGCATTTCAAAAATGAATCTCCTCCTACAGCAAAGATAAGGAAACTAATCACTATAGCATTACAAATATAAATTACAGGTTTTATTACTGAAAATCTTTCTCATTCATCATCTGCCTTTCTCCCATTGAGAAGATGCAGAAGAAGAGGAGGAACAGGAAACATTAACAAGAATGAGTCATCTGAGTTCTTCCTGTCAGTTAGAATAAAAATCACAGTCTTGATGGCAAAATAAGAAGAAAATGCATGAACTCAAGGAAGCATAAAATGCCATCAGGATTTGAATCTATTAAAAATGAAAGTCATGGCAATTTCAGTTAACTTTGGCTAATAATTCTCAAAAGGAACTTGTCTCAGTTTTGCCACTGAGCAGTCCAGGAAATTTATGCCTTCTTAAAGATACAAATTAAACCTTAATTTCTGTATATCTAGAATGTATAGAGTCTAGTAATTTACTAGAGCTTTAGTTCGCTCCTCAGGAAAACACTGTCATCAAGAGTACCATTAGTATATCAAATGTAAGTATTCTCTTCTAAAAATTGGAAAATTAACTTACTGAGAAGTATCAAGCATTATACAATGAACTATGTGTAAAGTTCTCAACAAGACTAAATCAGAGAATTTCTTAAATTTTCTAAAAATCTAAGGAACATATTTAAATGAGTATATACTTATATAAAATATATCATATAATTTATATAACATATACCCTTCCTTCCTGCTGCAAAGCTTTAGCCAATCTCAAGAAGGCCAGGGTGTGTGATGCAAAGGTGCTCAAGAATCCACACACAAGAAAATCTCCAAAGACAATGGGGAAACCTAGTAGTTCCATCGTAAGTATAAGACCTGTATTGCACTACATCTTTACCTGCTTTTCCCCAAATGTAAGATAGTCTCTTGCACCAATTTGTTCCTTTAATTACTTTGTTATTTTTTTAAATCTTTGTTCCTTTCATATATATATATATGAGCACATATGTTTTTATTTCTATTTTTATCTTTTTTGGGTGTGTGACCTATTTCCATTTCCCTATTTTTCCATCCCCAAATGCACCGGCATTATAATGTAGCACCATTTCCCCCTGCAAAGACACACTAAAAAGGGGAAATCTTATATACAGAAACGAGCTCTTATCTACTAGGGATAAGTACTCATACTTGTTTACAGTGCAGGGACATCTCCCACCTTGAAAATATGTCACGTGGACCCAACTTAGACCCCAGGTGATTAAACACCATCCATCCAGTCTTGAACCTTGGATCCCAGACATAGAAATGACACAGTTCTTCAAGACAACTACAGGAAACAAATCCCATCTGGGACATCCTCAATACTGCTCGGACATCATCAAGTGCCAGCTCTAATATGATATCCTGACAACGAGGAAAATCAGAACAACTTGAACCTAAAAGCAGGTTATCCTACCCCTCCAGCTGATGATAAGACAAAATCAGAAGACTTGCCACCCTTTGGTCAATCCAAAAGCCAAGAGCGCGATTTACAGATGACTGGCTGATGGAATCATGACCGGACTGTATGTATCCTGTGACCAATAAAAAAGCCCTAATCTAGGGTTTGAGATATGACCTGCACAACAACATGATCTCCAGTTCCAAAGGTCCGTCCGAGACAATTGCAATGGAATGGATCTTCTGAAAACACAACGAAAGACACTATCATAGGCTGCATCCTGGGATCAGCGCAAAGACCAAGGCCACCAAACACAGAAGACGAATTGAAATGACACTGAGGAACAGAACTTCTAGAACCATAAAGAAAAGCTTCATCATGTGTTCCACCCCTTGACCTGTGCAGATGCCAAGATCTCTAGATACAGAGATCTGATTTATCACCCAGGACAAAGCAGAAGTCTTCCAAATACCACGGAAACACCAAGAGGAGAGTAAATGAACCTGAACGGAGTCTATAGTTAAGTTCCATGAAATATACTCCGAGGATAGAGAGACCCTGTACCTCTTAGGCCAATTCGAATGACCCCAATATTTACTGTGCCTGTGCAGGAGGGGGGAAAAAAAAAGCACAAAACAATTTTTTTTAATATATCTATCTCAGTTTTGTCGATCTCTTTGTTTTGGTATGGTTACTGAAGTTGTTGTCTCTATATTTATTTATTTGTTTGTTTTCTTCTTTTCTTTTTCTTTAGGTGCTATGCCATGTTTTTTTTTTTTTTTATCTCAAGACCATAGCTTTTATGAGGTGCTTATCTTTATTGTTGGAGTGCTCACTGGATATTTTATTTGACACTTCTTTTTGTACTGGTGAGGTGTTTCACCTTCTTTTCCCCTTTCATCGCTCAAACCGATGATGAGAGCCTCTAGAAGGACTCTGCTCATTTTGACGTATTTGATTTATCACTTTATCAGTTTATCACTTCTCTCTTCTTCAAACAAAATCACATAATTGGAACTATCTAATACCACCTCCCAGTTAGAGGGGGAAACAAGGGAGGTACCAGGACCAAAACAGGTGTAAGACCACTAAGTAGTAAGCTAGGTTTAGATGGGACGACGTATTCTAGTAGCCCGGGGGTGAGGAAGGGGGATATGGGAGGTAGGACAGGAGTGGAGGTGTAGGGAGGATAATTCAGTGATCAGAATCTCCCTGATATTATGTTAATATGTACTAAAATATTCTTGTCAACAATATGTAAGCCACTGTGATCAAAATAAAAATTATATTTAAAAAAAAATATATATATATATACACTTCCATAATATTCTCATCTAAACCATATGTATATATACCAATTCTCCTGAACAAAATAGGTGAAAACAGGCTTAAACATAAATCAAAAGTTTTTCAATTTAACCATATTTAATTTGGTTGATGTTTTCCTAGAAGGATAACTTAATAGTATTATTAGTAATTTATGTAATCAAAATGTCTTCACAACGTGTGAAAAGAAAATGATCGCTGTCAAATTATCTATGAAAGAATTTAGATCTGAAAGGTAGAACTTATCCAGAAAATAAATAAGATGGAAGAAGGAAGAAGGTTATGCAACAGCTGCTATTTCGGTACTGACAATACTTGGATTTTTTGACTCTTATTTTTTATTTTTCTGGGTTTTTTGGCCACACCTAGCAGCTCTCAGGAGTTACTCCTGACTCTGCATTCAGAAATCATTTCCGGCAGGCTCGGGAGAACATATGAGATGCTGGGTATTAAATTTAGATAGGCTGCATGCAAGACAAATGCTCTATCATTGCCCTGCTTTTTTTTTTTTTTTTACAAATATATAAAATTTGTAACTATTGTCTGTCACAAAATACAAGACGTGTCAGTCACAAAGGGCCAATGTTTAAATATTTAAAAAAATTAATATACATTTAATCAACACTTTCAAGAAATTTGGCCAAATAAAATGACAAGTATGATAAACAGGGAACAAACTATTATAAGTACATATCCTTCAGACAAGATAGCAAGGATCTGTGGGGCTAGGGCATGAGCTATAAACTAGAAGTAGAAATGAGGATAGGAAATATGTAAATTATAAACAGAGAAACTGTAAGAAGAAAAGAGCTCTAGGGAGAAGGATTATGAATAAGAATTCTATTCTTTCTGCTTATCTGACTTTTCCTATTTGTTTGATAAGGTTTGATCTTAAATTCAAAGCAATGGAATACAATTATAGCAAAAGTTTTTAATCAAGCATCCAAGGATGGTACATATACATCATCTGAAATTATATGCAAAATTTAGTGCTATGGCATTTTCTTGAGAGCATTCTTAGCTTTTATCAGATTATCAAAAGGGTCTATCACACACATACACAAACACACACAGATTAAAAATCAGTGCATTAAGTAAAGGAGAGTAGTGATCAAATGTATGTATTTTTATTTATTTTATTTTTTGTTGTTTTTGGTTTTGGAGCCACACTAGGTAGTACTCAGGGATTGTTCCTGGTGTGCTCATGGGTGCTGAGGATCGAACCTAGGTTGGCCATGTACAAAGCAAGTGTCCTACCTGATGTAATAGCATTTCAGTCTCAATATGTGCTTTATTAAAAACAACTCATTTAAGCAGTAGCATGCACAATAAATTGAAAAGGATTAAGAATGGAATGAAGATTCAAGGAGATAGCTCAAAGGGCTGGAGCACATGATTTTGCATTTAGGACCCCAAATTCAAAATCCAACACCACATGGTTCCTTAAGCACTGTCAGAAATTTCCTGAGTTCTGAGCTAGGTAAAAATCTAAGCAGAGCCAGATTTCCTAAGGACACAAAACAAACAAAATTGGCACGAAAAATTCATTTCAGGATTATTTCAGAAACAGTATATAAGTCCTCTATAAAAGCAATGTCAATGGAGGTTAGCACTAAAACCTAAACTTAATTTTTTTGTTTCTTTTTTTTGTTTGTTTTGTTTCTGTTTTTGGGTCACACCCGGCAGCGCTCAGGGGTTACTCCTGGCTCCATGCTCAGAAATTGCTCCTGGCAGGCACGGGGGACCATATGGGGCACCGGGATTCGAACCAATGACCTTTTACATGAAAGGCAAACGCCTTACCTCCATGCTCTCTCCAGGGCCCCTAAACTTAGTTTTTTTGAAAACAAAAACAAAACCTTGGTCCCTATGCTGAGCATAAAGTCTCTCTGTTATACTTTTCAATGACCTTGTAAATTAACTATTACTACTGTAATAGTTAATTTATAATAGTTAATTATAAATGGAAATTTATAATAGTTAATTATAAATGGAAAACCACAGTTCAAAAAAGCTCAACCTTATTCAAATCACAATTGGTAAGAAATTCATGACTAATCCAGAGTTCTTAGCCACCTATTCAGGCATACAAACCAACTTACCAATTTCAATCTATTAAAGAGAAATGCTAGGATTCTAATCCACATCTATGGCTCCTAAATCAATGCTATTATACCCACTATACTATTTTGAAGTGAAAGGAGTGAATTTGAGGCAAATCGTATACAGTTCCATAAACCATGGAAAGTAAAGAATTAGACTGACTCTCGGGGAACGAGGTAATGGTCACTGAAATAGAGATTATTAGCATGAAGGGTTGATAAGAGTGTGGCAGGAGAATGAATGAAGTCAATTTTTTTTTTAATGATTTCAGCTATGAATAAACATTAAGATATTAACAGGCATTAGGATGGAAATGTATTAAGGTGGACAGATATTTAGTGTTTACAAATCCTTTTGTGGAATTATACAAGGTCCTAGGTCAGAGACAGTTAAGGTAACACGATTCAACAAGTAAGAAAACATGCAAGTTCTAGAGTTCAACTGCTAAAGTTTATACCAATATATATATATATTTTTTTTTGTGGTTTTTGGGTCACACCCGGCAGTGCTCAGGGGTTACTCCTGGCTCCATGCTCAGAAATTGCTCCTGGCAGGCACGGGGGACCATATGGGGCACCGAGATTCGAACCGATGACCTTTTGCATGAAAGGCAAACGCCCTACCTCCATGCTATCTCCCGGGCCCCTATACCAATATTTAAACAGCTATGCTCTTGGGCAAGTGTCTTAACTTAATAAAAGAACCACAGGATCTGGCAAAGTGGCTCTGAACCCATAATGCATGTAAATACTTAGCCTCAGACCTGTGTTAACAAATCATAGGACTTTCTGAGGAGTCCTAATACTTAATATCAATATCTAAGGACAATAGGTCAATATCTAAGGCCAAAGCAGCCTTGAGAACAATCTAAGATTGAGTTGTTAAAGTTCCAAAAAGAAAAATCTGGAGGAGCTCAAGGAAGATGTATGAATTTCATGAAAACACTTACGTTAAAGAAGATGTATGACAACATCAGGCTGGGAATTTCTGCGAATCCACAACTGCCTAGTGGGGCTGACTACGAAGAACTGTGAGTGCTGTCTTTTCTTTGTGTTTATTTGTCCTCTGCTGTCGTCCGGACCTCGTGGGAGTGGGCCAAACTGGCTCCAAAAAAACTCGCTCTCCCAGAGGTCCATTCTAGGGCGGAAATGCCCAGGAACACCTCATTAAAGTGAAAACCAGCAAGAGCGAGTACTTTGCAAAAGCAAGGTCCCCTGATTGTGACATCAGGCTGGGAATTTCTGTGAATCCACGCCTGCCTAGTGGGTCTGACTGATAAGAGGCTGCAGAAGAGCACTTTGGCTCCGCTTCACTACGCGGCCGTGCGCTCTTTCTAAGGAAAGAACATCATTACAAAAAGAAGAGAAAAAAATCACACTAAGGACTGTGCTGGATCACTGAAGCCCAGCATTTCTCTCTGGACTGTCTTCTCTGCTGTGTGCCTAGGCCCAAGATTTGATCCTTTGAGAGGCCTCATCCACGGAGGCCTCCACTCCCTTGTAGGCAAATCGACATACTCGGAAAGGGTGGAACCAGAGGTGTCTGGCTGCCCACATCATTTACCAAATGAATACCACCACATCACGTAGAAAAACACACAATACTAGTGTGACAATGGGGAAACAATGCAGGTCAGTGTCAGAAATAGAGAACGAAGATGACAATTCTGATGACCAGATAATGACCAACGAACTAATCAATCTCTCAGATAAGGACTTTAGAAAAGCAATATGGAAGACGCTGAAAGAACTCAAAGAAACCATGGACCGAGTTGAACAGAACACTAATAAGAACAAGAAAATATGATAACAGAAAACACAAAACTCCAAACTGAAATAACATGTCAACTAACAGACCTGAAAAACTCAGTAAATGAATTGAATGGTAAAATGGATGATCTCAACACCAGGGTAGAAGAAGCTGAGAATGGAATTGGTGCTGTGGAAGATGAGATAAATAACAACTCCATACAGCAGGAGAGATTGGAAAAGAAACTTAAAACAAACAAACAGTGAAAAAAATAGTCAAAGAATGGGAACAGATGAAAATAGAAGTCTATGATAAGATCAACAGAAACAAATTAAGAATCACTGGAGTCCCAGAGACCCAGGAAGAAAATTTCCAGGAAGAATCAACAGTCAAGAACATCATTAAAGAGAAACTTCCAGAACCAAAGAATTTATGTGATCAAATCTTGCATGCCCAAAGAGTACCAACCAAAAGAAACCCCAGAAAAAAATACCCCAAGACACATCCTAGTCACAATGACAAATTCCACAGATAGAGACATAATTCTGCAAACAGCAAGATCAAAAAAAGAAATTACATTCAAGGGAGCATCATTGAGAGTTACAGCAGACCTATCACCTGAAACACACAAGGTCAGAAAGAAGTGGTGGGATATTGTGACAAGACTGAATGAAATGAATGCTTCACCTAGAATACTGTACCCAGCAAAACTCACTTTCCGGTTTGACGTAAGAATACATGGTTTCACAGACAAAAAACAGCTCAGAAACTTTACAGACTCAAACCCACGCTTAAGAGAAAAACTGAAAGACCTAATTTAAGACAAGACTATCCAAACGACAAACCAAATTTCGATATAAAGATGGCATCAAATCCTAGGACAATTCTTTCTCTCAATGTCAATGGACTAAATGCACCAGTTAAGAGACACAGAGTGGCTAAATGGATCAAAAAACTCAATCCAACTTTTTGCTGTCTACAAGAAACACACCTGAATAGTCAGAACAAACATAGACTCAAAATAAAAGGCTGGAGGAAAATT
>PVKC010014129.1:0-22397 GCA_004027635.1 Crocidura indochinensis
TTTTTTTTTTTTTTTTTTTTTTTTTTTTTTTTTTTTTTTTGGTTTTTGGGTCACACCCGGCAGTGCTCAGGGGTTACTCCTGGCTCCATGCTCAGAAATTGCTCCTGGCAGGCACGGGGGACCATATGGGGCACCAGGATTCGAACCAATGACCTTTTGCATGAAAGGCAAATGCCTTACCTCCATGCTATCTCCCGGGTCCCTACCATTTTCAACACAGACCTTAACGATATGAAGCTGGTGTAGTACAGAACATGACTTGGTGCAGAAAATTTAGTGCAGTTCTTGGAGGTCTTTCACCCGAAACAAAATACTCAGTTTCAAAGTGAAGCTAAATATGCCCAGAAAAAGGAATTAGATGTTTCTATTTGCTAGGGTTATTTTGAAAAATATTGCCTGATACAGCTTACTGAAATGATGAGAATGTTCTCTTTGGACTGTCCAATTGGTAGCCACTACTCTAATTGAAAATTTGAGTATATACCATCTGCTCACTTCCCATCAATACTTGTTGAATGACTAAAGAAATTAAAAATAACTATCATCCCTTAGGGTGTTCTTTAAGCTCTATCAAGCACACACACAACTCAATGTTCACAAAGTAAACCCTAGATAAATAAGTCATGAGAAAGATGTTGTTTCAGGTAGATATATGCCTGCAAGAAGAAAGTTCTAATTGTACTTCCAAATTCTTCAGCACTTTGTGTTTGCTCTTCTTTTTCACATGGCATTGAACCAATGTATCGGAAACGTATAATAGAGGTCAGATTTTCTATTTTTACCAAACATAGTGATTTCCATCTTTGAATCAATCCTAATTAATGAGACTAATGTTTTCTTTCCTATATTTGGCTTTTTTCTCAATTTTATAGGTAAAAATATAATAAGATGCACAATTATTTGCACAAAACTGCCACAAATAGATACAATAAACAAAAACTGAACTTTTCAGTGTGATGTTCAGGATATTTATTTATCTATTTTATTTAAAATTTAGTATTTCAAAACACTGGCCAAAGTTTGATGGTTTAAGGGATCAACATGGAATGTGCAAGTGTGCAGTATGAAAATCAAATACAGGGTTAGTAAGGCCAACCTAAATGATGGATGATACAAAGAAGTTCATTCATGTGTTATAGGTTCAAAAATATTTTATAGAATTCCAATGCTAATACCCAAGATCATTTTTGTTTGTTTGTGGTGCTCAGGGCTCACTCCTGGCTATGCACTTAGGAATTACTCCTGACCCTAAGGGTGCCAGAGATCAACTCTGGGTTGACCACGTGAAAGACAAGTGTCCTCCCCACTGTGCTATCTCTGTGGTCCCAGAAGCATTACTTAAAATAATATGCTAAATTGATCCCAAGTGGTTACAAATAATCCACAGTTTTTTAAAATATTTCTTCATTGCAGGCACCATTTCTGCCTTAATCAACTTATTGAAAGTTCCCAGAATAAAATTACAATGCAAAGCAGTTGGGATGTTGAGTAACATATCCACTCATGAAAGTGTGGTGCGTGCCATAGTAGATGCAGGAGGCATTCCAGCTCTGATCCACCTGCTGGATTCTGATGAACCTGAGCTCCAGTGTCGCTGTGCTGTCATTCTTTATGATATCGCCAAATTGGAAAACAAGGATGGGATCGCCAAATTTGTAAGTTCTTGTCACAGAACATCATTTTGACTTGTAGCAATTTCCTCATGATAGACGGTAGGAAGATAGATATACTTCTCTATTATGCAGTGAAAAATAGTTTCAGATTAGAAGATGTCTGAGTTTAGTAAGGGTGGCAGTGGGACAGTGCTGCATGGTCTTACAAGTGCCAGGAGAAAACAAGAGCAGGTCAATGTGGGAGCAAACATAGGAAAGAGCATGAGATTCAGCAGAATCCTTGTATCACAGTGGGTCGAGCTGACACTAGTATATCTTTTTAAAATGCTAATTTATTTTCTTTTGAAATATTTTAATTTTGTAATTTAAAATAATTTTATAACCCATTATTGCCCAAATATCAAAATAAAATTAATTGTAACTACATTAATGTTTATTTTTAGAATGGAATACCAGCTCTGATAAATCTTTTGAAGCAAAACATAGAAAGTGTGCTAGTCAATGTAATGAACTGTTTACAGGTATTGTGTATGGGAAATAAAAATAACCAAAAAGCAGTAAGAGACCATAGAGGCATCCCATATCTTGTCTCATTTCTGAGCTCTGATTCAGGTGAGAATCTTTCTCTGTCTTATTTTACTTATTTTGCTTTATTTTGTTTGGGTTATTTTTTTAGCCTCTTTTGACAGTAGTCAGGACTCATTTCTGGCTCTGTGTTCAAGGATTAAAGTCATATGTGATTCAGATTTGACCAGGGTTATATGTGTGCAAGGCAATGAGTTTTATATCATACTTATTTCTGTAGGTCTTTTATTTTTTCTTGCCTAATTGCTATTACTAGTACTTTCAACACTATGTTGCATAAAAGTGATGAGTATGGTTATCATTGATATCTGACTTTAGAAGAAAAGCTTTAGTGTTTCTCCATTAAGTATGCTATTTGTGATGGGTTTGTTATATACATTTTATATTATGCTTAAGTATGTTACTTCAGCCACATATTTTTAGTTAAAAAACTTAAACATATGTTAAATTTGACAAAAGTTTTCTTTATGTCTACTGAAATAATGATGTATTAAATCTTTTGTTGATGGGATGCATTTCTTTAATTAATTTACATTCTTGCATACTTGGAATGCATTCCATTTGAACATGATGTGTTCATGGTTTATTTTGGGGCCATACTGGTGGCACTCAGGGGTTACTCCTGGCTATGTGCTCAGAAATCTTTCCTGGCTTGGAGGACCATATGGAAAGCCTGGGATCAAACCAAGATCTGTCCTGAGTCATCCATGTGCAAGGCAAACACCCTACTGCTGTGCTATTGCTCTGGCCCCTATGTACATATATCTTAATATATTGTTGAATTTGCTTGACTAAATATTGTTGAGAATTTTTTCATGCTATTCATCAGGGATATTTCTCTTTAGTTTCTCTTTCTGTCATATCCCCAGTTGCTTTTGGTAGTAGGGTAATGTTGAACTTATAGACAGTATTTGAAGAAATTGTGGATTTTTCATTATGACAAAATTATTTTACTTATTATATACTCTTAAAATTCAAAAACATTGGTTCAAAAGATATATATGGGCTGGAGCAATAGCACTGCGATTGGGCATTTGCCTTGCACATAGCCAACACAGGATGGACCCCGGTTCAATTCTCGACATCCCATATGCTCTCGCGTGCCTGCCAGGAGTGATTTCTGGCACAGAGCCAGGAGTAACCACTGAGCATTGCTGTGACCCCAAAACAAACAAAACAAAATAAAATTAAAAAACTAAAATAATATATGCACAAATATGTTCACTATAGCACTTAGTACAGTTGTCAAAATATGGAAATACATCAATTGTCCAAGGACAGAGGAATGAATAAAATAAAAGTTGTGGTATATATGCATGATGCACATCTATGTACTATACTGTGTAACTATAAAAATAAAGACAAATATAGGGATGAAGTGCTACAGCAGGTAGTGCATTTGCCTTGCATGCTACCAACTCAGGTTCAATCCCTGGCATCCCATGTGGTCCTCTCATTACCACTAGGAGTAGTTCCTGAGTTTAGCCAGGAGTAACCCCGGAGCATCACTAGTGAGATTCAAAAAACAAAAATTAATGGATAAATGTGATCCTACATGGAAGGAACTGGAAGGTGTCATATTAAGTGAAAAAAATTCAGAGGGAAAAGGACAAATACCATATGATATCACTTATCTGTGATATTAGATAAAAAGGAATAAGCAGTACTGAACAATGACACACCCTTTACATTGGATTAAAAAGCTCAGATCACCAAGAATGAAGTTTGATGGCCCTGAGCGATAGTACAGTGAATAAGGTGCTATGCAGTCATGCATGCCAGGTTCATTTCCTGGCATCCCATACAGTTCCTCAGGTACCACCTAGAGTGTTCCTTGTGCATTTTCAGGTGTGACTCACAAACCGAAAATGAAATAGGTTGAAGGGTGGGGATGAGGAGATGAATAGATGAAATAAAGATGACACAGGGACAGTGGCAGAGGGTCTTGGGCAATTTGATTATGGTGGGGTATTGTATCTTTGATAATCAATACCATAAAGATTATTATAATCATTATAATCATGCTTACATTAAAAATTTTATACAATTAAAATAATTAAAATAATCAGTATAGCAAAATATTAGAAATGTACATATCAATGACATATTCAAAAGCCTTGCATTATTTGTGTAATGTTTCTGTAAGTTTTGAAGACAACAGGTTTCAGAGAGAAAGTACATACAACAGATGAAGTGTTTTCCTAGTACTCAGGTGATCTGCTTTCAACCTCTTGTGCTGCATATGATACCTCATCACTACCCAGAATGATCCCTGAGTGCAGAGCCAGGAATAAACCCTGTGAACCACTGGGTGTGCCCCCTCAAAAAAAAAAAGTGTTCTTAAAGAGAACAAGTGCAACTGATTAGTAAACCTATAAGAAAATGTTTAAATTGACCAGTAATCCAAAATACATAATATAGTGAAACACCATTTTGTCTACCAAGTTGACAAAAATATTTCTTATTATTTATATTATTTATTTATTATTACTATTTACAATAAATTTATTGTTGTTATTTTGGGCCATGCCTGGCAATGATCAGAGCTTACACCTGGCTCTGCATTTAGGAATCACTTCTGGTAGTGCTGGGGAACCATGGTGATCAAACCCAGCTAGGTTGCATGCAAGGCAATCACCTTACACACTGTATGTACTATCACTATATCCCTTGTGCATGCATTATTAACTATTATACTCATACTTTATAAATGCATATTAACATTGATAGTTATGAGTTCAATTAAGGAATTATATGATGCTACCTATTCTGAAAAGCAATTTACATGGAATGATTCCTGGGACTTCACCATGGGAAAATCAGAGATAAGCGGGAAATATGTACAAATATTCTTCCTACGCATTATTTTGAAAAGTGAAAAGCTGGAAACAACATGTCATTTTAAAAATGTAAATAATTAGGGAAGTGTGGTATGGAATAGTTAGGAGACATTGATATTAACATAAAATGTAAAAAATGTTTTGCTGGTAACTAAGATGATAGTTACTGTATTGATAGAATTGGGTTTAGGGAGTGACTGTGGTTTGGGTCACACTCAGCGGTGCTAGGGATTGAACCTGGCTCTGTCTCATGCAAAGCAAAGCCTTACTCCTTGAACTCTCTAACTCAAGCACTACCCCCAATTAATCAATACTTGTAAACAGTGATGAGATCCAACCATATGTTGTATTTTATTTGGTAGTGAGATCATGAACAGTATTCCTTTCTATTTCTTTGCATACAGTAAATTGGGTTTTATACTGTGGGGCCTGTCATATCTTGTTATGGTTGCTTTGACAAAGATGATTTAGCTAGCTCTTGAATTCATTTGAAGATACCTTGAAAGCCGTTGCTGCTGCCACAATCGCTGAGGTTGCGCGTGACAACAAGGAAATTCAGAATTCCATGGCTGCAGAAGGGGTCATTCCTCCTCTGATCGCTATTTTTGGAGGAAACCACATCAGCGTTCAAGTGAAGGGAGCAAAGGCTGTGGAGTCACTGTCCACTTACAACTCCCGCATCCAGAGAGCGTTTCTGGAAAACTCATTAACTAAGTATCTCTTAAAACTCCTTAAGGTAAGACTTTCATGACAATCTGTTTTCTTAGGCAAAGACTTGCCTACTGAATTCTACTAAATAAAACCAAAACTGATTTTGCAACCAACAGTTTAGAGAACATAGTTGATGTTCTATAAGACAAATACTCATTGGATGACTAGATTTTTTTTTATTATTATTTAATATAGGCATTTCAAATAGATGTTAAGGAACAAGGCGCAGTAGCACTTTGGGCCTTGGCAGGGCAAACACTGAAGCAACAAAAGTTTATGGCTGAACAGATTGGATACAACTTTATAATAGATATGCTCTTATCACCCTCAGCAAAAATGCAGTATGTTGGTAAGTTCTAGTCAGTGTATCTATTTGTACAACCTAGAAAACAACACTGGAGAGTCACACATATTCCTTGCTTTTCTTTACCAGGGGGTGAAGCAGTTATAGCTCTAAGTAAGGATAGCAGGTTGCACCAAAATCAAATCTGTGAAGGAAATGGGATTGCACCACTGGTTCGCTTATTGAAAGTCAGTAAAATCGCGGAAGGTACACTTCTGAGTGTCATCAAGGCAGTGGGATCTATTTGCATTGGTTGGTACATTTCTGGTTTTTGCTATTTGCTATTTGCAATATTTGCAAATATTTGCTCAGTTATCACTGCTTGCAGAATCAGGGAATTATATGGGATGCCAATGATGGAACCCAAGTAGTCTGTGTGCAATGCAAGTACTGCACTATTGTTCTGGTCCCTATTTTATTTTAATCTTTTTTAAAATAAAAATTCTAAGTTGAATCACCATGAAATATGAGTTACAAAGTTGTTGTGATTGAGTTTCAGGTATACAGTGTTCCAACACCCAACCTTTCACCAGTGCACATTTCCCAAAACCAATGTTTCCAATCTTCTATGGCAAGCATTATTTTTCTCTAGCTTTCTTTTTCCTTTCGGAATTGTAGTTTGAAATGCTATTACTAAAGGGGTATCATGAATATTAGTTTACATCCTCTCAGCACATAGTTCTTGACCAGATAGATCATATCCAATGGTCATTGTCATAGTGGTCTCTTCTCTGCCTTAAATGCACTCCCACCCCCAAACTTCATGACAAGATTCCTACCCGGGATCAGTCTTCCTGACCCTCATCTCTATTTCTTTTGGGCATTATTATCATGCTTTGTTATTTTTAATAAGCTCTTGTAATTTACTAATTATATTGCACTAGATACAATTTTAGGTATATATAATTTATTATATATTTATAATATATACTATAATTTATTATGTTTATTGTATGTGTATAATTTACTAGCTAATTCCCATATAATGTACTAGCTGTAAAGCAAAAACAATTCATCAAGCCCCAATCAAGCATATTTATTTTATCATTTTCTAGATGAAAAACAAAATTACCTTGTTGGTTCTCTCAGGTGTTGCTCACAGATTACCTTGTTGGTTCTTTCAGGTGTTGCTCACACAAGCAATCCTGTTAGTCAGAGATATGTTGTAGAGGAAAATGCTCTGCCAGTTCTTATTCAACTACTGAGAACTCACCCTTCTCATTACATTAAGGTACAAATAAGGGTTTTAAGCTTTTCTGTCCCAATATGGTAAAAATGAATAGAGCTAGGATTTTAGGAATGATTTATATCATCATATAAGTTCTCAAGCATACAGATATTAAAAACATTTTAAAAGTATCCTAAAAGTTATTTTGAGAAAGTTGCTGAAGGTTCAGAGAGATAGTACAGAAGTTAAAGGCACTTCCATTGCATGTAACTGACCCTAGTTCGATCCTCAGAATTACCAGGAGTGGTCCCTAAGAACAGAATCAACTTTAGCACTGCTGTTTGTTGCCCAACTGCCCCACCAACTGCTGCAGTTAGTAGCGGTTGTTATTAAAACATTTTTTTCTGTGACTGGAGTGATAGCAAGCACAGTAGATAGGGCATTTTCCTTGCATGCAACTGACCAAGTTCAATCCCTGGTACCCCATATGATCCCATGAGCCTTCCAGGAGTAATTTCTGAGCACAGAGTCATGAGTAATGCATGAGACTGCCAGGGGTGGCCCCCAAAAAACCCAACCACATGTATATATAATTTTTAAATACAATATTAAAGTATCATGCCCATGCTTATAAAAGATTGTTTTCAGATGTTTGATCATTTATAGACCTGGCATTCCTCTCCCTCACAACACACACATGCTAATGCTTTTAGGTCATGTCATTTGTTTTCATATAAAAACATAGTTTAGGAGCAGGTGTGGCAGGCACAGCGTTAGAGCCTTTGCCTTGCACGCAGCCAACCCAGGACGAACCTGAGTTCGATTCCTGGTAGCCTATATGGTCTTTAGAGTCTTCCAGGAGCAACTTCTGAGCACAGAGCCAGGAGTAATTCCTAAAGCCCCCGGGTGTGACTCCCACACACAAAAAACATAGTTTAACATTTAAAAATGTCTCCACTAAGACCCACCAATAAACAAGTTTCATTTACACTTTCCTAAATTGTTTCAAAATATTTGTTGAATGATTTTTAAAATGTAGTAACAAACTATTTCTTAATATTCCCCCAAACATTTCACCTAAATTGATAAACATCCCATTTAACAAGTATGCAGTTCCTAACCATTTGTGGGTGGGCTTTTTTTATTTTTTTATTTTAAATAACATCTTTATTTAAACACCATGATTACAAACATGATTGTAGTTGGGTTTCAGTCATAAAAAACAACACCCCCTTCACCAGTGCAACATTCCCATCACCAGTGTCCCCAATATCTTTCCTTCTCCCCCCATCAAGTCTGTATTCTAGAAAGGCATTCCACTTCTCTCACTTATTAACATTGTCATGATAGTTGTTAGTGTAGTTCTTTTCCTAACTGCACTTACCACTCTTTGTGGTGAGCTTCATATTGAGAGTCAGTCCTTTCAGCCCTCATATCTATTGTCTCTGGGCATTATTACAACAATGTCTTTTATTTTTCTTACAACCCATAGATAAGTGAGACTATTATGTGTCTGTCTCCCTCTCTCTGACTTATTTCACTCAGCATAATAGTTTCCATGTCCATTTATGGATAGGAAAATTGCATGACTTTGTCTCTACTAATGGCTGCATAATATTCCATTGTGTATATGTACCACAGTTTCTTTAGCCATTCATCTGTTGAAGGGTTTCCGGGTTGTTTCCAGATTCTGGCTATTGTAAACAGCAATGCAATGTATATAGGTGTGAGAAAAGCCTTTTTGTATTGTGTTTCCAAACAGTTTTTTAAGTCATACCAGGATTTTGATTAAAAAAAATCTTTACATGTGGAAAGGATAGAACTAGGTACTTAAGATAACACCTTCTCACTTATTCTGCAGGACCTAATTGTCTCCCCCAGACAAAGGGAGCTTTGCAGAGGATCATGGTCTGAGGGAAGAATATTGTCCCCCATGGGAGCCAGAGAGATTGCATGGAGGTGGGGCATCTGCCTTGGACAGTGGTTTGAATCCCAGCATGCCATATGGTCTCCCAAGCCTGCCAGGAGCGATTTCTGAGTGTAGAGCCAGGAGTAACCCATGAGCACTGCTGGGTGGAACACCAAAACAAACAAAAAAACAAAAGGAATATTGTCCTTCAGTTAATAATAAGAAACTTTTCTCCAGAAGTTGCAAATGACAGTTTCTACATACTAAAGGATTTGGACTAATTTATTTTATAGGATCTTTAAGTTAGTGTATTCCAAATAAACTATATAGTGAAATGTCATTGGATGAATACCAATGAAAAATGATTTTTGAAATTATACTTTTAGGTTGAAGTGGCATTTTCCCTGGCATGCATTGTCCTAAATAATGATAAATTACAAAATGAGTTACAAAGAAGTGAAGGATTTGAGTATAATGATGTTCTTTATCTTCTTCATTCATCAGAAAAGGTAATATCTTTACTGACTACTAGAGGAAATTAAGTTACTTGTTAAAGTTCAATATCCTTTTAAGTTATCAAGCATTTTAATAGAAATACATAAATATATTATTTAAGACATATTGATCATGGTGATAACTTTTTTATCTTTGAAATAATGGCAATTTTATGGCTTTCAGTAAATAGTAAAAACAATCTATTCTAAATGCATCAAACTTTTAATCTTGCGACCTTATATCTCCCAAGCATCTGTTACCCAATATGATAGGGTAGTGTTTCTCAAACTGCTTATAGTAGAGGAACTCTTTTTGCTTCCAGCAATTTGTTATAGGAAGACTTCTTTAATTTTAAATTTTAGTATAAATTTAGAATTTCTTTGTTTTTGTTTTGTTTTGATTTTTTTTTTTGCCTTTTTGGGGCCACACCTGGTGATGCTCAGGGGTTACTTCTGCTATGTGTTCAGAAATTGCTCCTGGCTTGGAGAACTATATGGGATGCTGGGAGATGGAGCCGTGGTCTGTCCTAGCTTAGCACATGCAAGGCAAACACCCTACTGCTTGTGCCACCTCTTCGGCCCCTAAATTTAGAATTTCTGGGGCTAGGAATATAGGGCATCTGCCTTGCAAGCAGCTGATCCAGGATGGATGGTGGTTCAAATCCCGACATCCCATATAGTCCCCCAAGCCTGCCAGGAACAATATCTGAGCACAGAGCCAGGAGTAACCCCTAAGCGCTGTTGGGTATGACCCAAAAATCAATAAATAAATAAGAAATAAATTTAGAAGTCATGGAATATGTTTTGACATATTTTTATTCAGTTTTTCTGGGTGGCAAACAAGAAACTAATGTTGATAGTAGGCTTTCCTAATCTTTACTTTAATATTTCACCAATTTTTCTTTTTTTTCCTCTCAGAATAAGGAGCCTACTTTATTATATAGTTATAATATTGTTTTAGTTTCCTTCATTGTGTGCAACTTAGTCATAAAATTAATTCCTGGAGGGTGGAGCCTGATTGCTGCCAAACACCAATGCAAGGGGCAGCAGGCTGACTATCAGCTGTGGCTTTTGAACCCAACCTGGCTCAGAAGTGTCTGGGAAACTGCTTGATGGAGATGAGCTGGAAATGCCCAAATAAGGTGGAACAAGAGGAGCTCAGGCTTTCTGCTTTGCTTCATGACTCCATGCATCTATTAATTAACCCTTCCATAACACATAGAAAAAAACCATACAACAAGCATAGGGAAGCAACACAGAACTACACCAGGCATAGAGAATGAAGATGGCAGTTCTGATGACCCAAAAAATGCCAATCACCTACTTAGTCTCTCAGATAAGTTTAGAGAAGAATATGGAGAATGTTCATAGAAATCAAAGGAAGCATAGATCGAGTTTTAACGAGTTTAAGTAAGAATCAAGAGGATATGAAGATAGAAATCAGAAATCTCCAAACTGATATAGCAGGTCTGAAAAACTCAGTAGACAAAATGAAAGCCTCTCCAACAGGGTAACAGCAGGTGAGGACAGAAACAGTACACTGGAAGATGAGATGCATAAAAACTCCATACAAGAGAGGTGATTGGAAAACGGCCTAAAAGCAAATGAGCAGACAATGAAAAATGTACTCAAAGAATGTGAATAAATTAAAATAGAAGTCTTTGATAGACTCAATAGAAACATAATAATCATTAGAGTCCCAGAGATCCAGGAAGATAATCCCCAGAAATAATCAACAGTCAAGGACATCATTGAAGAGAAATTCTCAGAGGTAAAGCCTGCATGCAACCAACTCCTGCATGCTCAAAGAGTAACAACTAAAGAACTCAAAGAAAAACATTCCAAGATGCATCCTAGTCACAATGATGAATCCTATAGATAGGGATAGTCTACTGAAAGCAGCAAGATCAAAAAGGAAAATTACATTCAAAGAAGCATCCTTAAGATTTATAGCAGAACTGTCACAAGAAACCCTCAAGGCCAGAAGGCAGTGGTGGGATATAGTGACAAAACTCAACTAAATGAATGCTTCACCTAGAATACTGCACCCAGCCAGACTCACATTCAGGTTTGAAGGAAGTATACATAGCTTCATTGATAAACAGCAGCTCAGAAACTTTACAGACTTAAAACCAGCCTTAAAATAAAAACTTAAAAATCTTCTTTAAGACAAGACAGACCAATAGACACACCAAACTTCTACACAAAGATGACACTAAACCAAAATACAATCATCTCTCTCTACATCAATGTACTAAATGCAACAATTAAGAGACACAAAGTGGCAAATGGATCAAAAAGCTGAATTCAACATTCTGCTGCCTACAAGAAATAGTTCTGAATAGTCAGAACAAACATAGGCTCAAAATCAAAGTTTGGAGGAAAATCATCCAAGCAAACAACTTCCTTAAAAAGCTAGAGTGGCCATATTAATATCAGATGGCACAAACTTTAGACTCAGAAAAGATATAATGGACAAAGAGATATAATGGACATTTCATAATAATCAAGGGATGAAGAAATCACACTTCTAAACACATATGCACCCAAGGAGGGAATAGCAAAATATTTAATGCAATTGTTGACAAATCTGAAAGAAGACATCAATAGTAACATAATAATAGTGGGAAACTTCAACTCTGCCCAGTCACTCCTTGATAGGTCAACCAGGCTGAAATCCAACAAAAATATACTAGCTATGAAAAGAGAAATGGAAGAGTGTGGACTAGTATATACCCAGAAAACTGGATACACATTCTTCTCCAATGCATATGGGGCATTTTCCAGAATAGAACACATCCTGGCCCATAAAATTATCTCCATAAAATAAAAAGGACATAAATTGTACAGATTACCTTCTCAGATCACAAGGCACTGAGATTAGAAGTGAACTACAAAAGGACACAGAAGAAAAACTTTAACACCTGGAAATTGAACAGCTCACTACTGAACAACCAGTGGGGTTGGAGATGAAATCAAAGAGAAAATCAAAAGATTCCTAGAAACAAATGCCAATGGACAAACAAATTATCAAAATTTATGGGACACAGCAAAAGTTGATAACTTTGCAAGCACATATTGGGAAGAAAGAAGGAGTCTACATAAATAGCTTAATGACACAGTTTGCAAAATTAGAAAATGATCAACAAAAGGAACCAAAAAAGGTAGGCAGAAGGAAATAACAAAACTTAGAGCAGAAATCAATGAAGTGGAAATCCAAAAAACAATCCAAAAGATCAACAAAAGCAAAAGCTGGTTCTTAGAAAAAAATAAAACAAATAATAAAAAAATAAACAAAATTGATAAACCACTAGCAAAACTCCCTGACTAAAATATAGTTTCTAATTTCACTGATAACACTTAGCTCCCTTTCTGTCCTGTCTATGGTGAAGACTACTTTGTGGGTCCAGAAGTTTTATTAGGAATCGTTTCTCTATATTTTTTATTTTATTGTTGAAGAATAATGTAAGTTTATTTTCAATTATTTGGTATACTGGACAAACATCTGATGCCCTTCTTGGTTATTCTTGGGTGACAAACAACAGAACTCAAGTTTATGTTTACTGTTGATGGTATATGTTTTATTCTAAGAAATAAGAGCACTATATAATAGTGCAATATAATATAATATAATGGGCAAGCATTAAAAACCTATTACTTTCAGTAACATAATAAAGAGAGTAGGTTAAAGATAATGTATCTTTCTCCCATTTTTAGGATATTTGTTTAAGAGCAGCTTATGCTTTAACACTTTTTGCCTATAATAAACGCTTTCAACAGTTCTTGATATTAGAAAGTGGAATGATTACCATATCAATTTTTGAACCTTTTCTTGAATCAACAGATGAAACTGAGAAGACAATGGCAGCATTTCAGGTATAAAACTGGAGTTAAAATAGAAATATTTTAAGTGAGCATCTGAAAATGAGAAAGTGGGATCTGGATAAAGGCCTACTGAATTAAAAATTCGCAGTATTTTTTTCAGACTTATTCCTTTTTATATCATAAAATTCCATGATTGTTTTTGTCTTTTTGGCCCACACCCAGTGGTGCTCAGGGGTTACTCCTGGCTCTTTGCTCAGGGGTCATTCCTGGAAGGCCTTTGGGACTCATATGGGATGCTGGGAATCAAAACCAGGTTGGCATGTACAAGGCCCTACATACTTGCTTTGCTATTGCTCCAACCCCAAACCCCATGATTTATGAGGATTTATTCCTTCATATACATAGTGCTTTTCTACTTGTCCCAAACAAATTTCTAACTGTGAGTCTTGATCATATTCTGACCTAAGACAACTACAGTAGTTGGGTCCTTCCTTATTCTCTCCCGTTTTTAGCCATTGATCTTAGTTGAAGTTTTTCCTATGAACTCAATTAGAATGGAAAAGTTTCCAACACTATAGAGGAGTATGGCTTACTATGGTCACTGAAGTAATTGGATAGGGACAAGGAGCTTCCCTACCCACTGCCAAACTGGTTTTTCTTTTACTGAACCAAATCAATATTTTCTTACCCTTCTATAGTAACACAGCCTTCACAAAACTAATCGAGTAAAAAGAAACCAACAATTATAAATACTTAGAGATGTTGAGTCGAAAAATGTTCAATTATCTTTCTGTTTTTAGATTATTATATTAGCTAAAGTTATTATTGATGTGGACCATGTTACTTTGACTGCGAGAGGAGTTACAATTTTAGTTGAGAGCCTGTATTCAATTCAGCCCAACACTATTATATTGACAGGTAAGGAATGACTGGAGTTAGTTGTGCCTACCTGAATCTATTTTCAAAAGATGTAATGTTGTCTCAATAGTAAGAAAACACTGAGTTTTGTGCTGGAGCAATAATACTGTGGGTAAGGTACTTGTCTTGCACATGGCTGACCCACATACCACCCCTGGCATCCCATATGGTCCACAGAGCACCACCAGGAGTAATTCCTAAGTGCAAAGTCAGGAATAAGCTCTGAGCACCTCTGAAATAACTCTTTATAACAAAATTTTAGATGATAATTTTGGGGGATGGTTTAACTCATATTTAACTAATATTATACACGTCATTTCTTGTTATTTCTTAGTTAACAGATGTTCTGTGACGCAAATACTTGTAATAATATTTATAAAAGAACAAAAATGCTGGACACCAGTATTAACCAAATAACACCGCCATTTTATTTTTTATTGTATAGGAAATTTAATAGCTAGCCTGGCTCATTCTAGACCTGGTATTCCAGAAGCATTTGCCACATTAGGGACAATTCAACGGCTCTGCTATCATTTGTACTCAGGAATGGATGAGGTAAATTCTAATTCTAAAATTGTCATTGTAAAAATATAATTTGCATGTCTCACTTCTGGGGATTGAATTCTCCACTGGTTAACTGTATTATATAGCATAGTTAATATTACTATAGCAGGCCCTTTTGGATCACATATTTCTTATTGAATTCAAAAAGTTTAGGACTAAGTATGGTATTAATCAGGGACAAAGGCAGTAGGCTGTTCAGAAAGCTGGGGAATATAGTTTTGCTTCACTCAAACACAAAACTACTCCCCAAACAAAATTTAGTCTGGTAGTTAGGACTTACTAAAAACCTTGAAGGCTGGATCCTTTTCAGATCAACTACTGGCCAAGAGGATCAAGCTATCCTGACCACTTCTACTACTGTAGAACTTAATGAAATTTCTAGTTGGGGAATTAGATGATTTTTTTAAATACTGCATCCTCCATTCACAAATCTGGTTCTTAGAAAATGTGTTCTTTTTTAACTTAAAATTTTAAGATTAAAAATCCAAGTACACTGATGACACAAATTTATAAGTAAAATATTTCTAACATATGTTACAAAAGTGATTATTATGTTCTCTCTGATTTCATAAGATAAGGTATTCCATTACTGATTAGGTTACTTCCATGATTAATGGGAATAAATGAGGATATAGTCCATTAGAGTATCTGTCTTATCTACCAAGCAGAGTAAGGAATGAGACTGTGAGGGCCAGGCTGACTGTATTGGCTTTTGACCAGAGGTCTCCCTTACACTACTATCTCAAGGATGAAGGCAGTGTTTCTCCAAACTTCTGTTGTTGTTGACTTTGGGTTTGGTTTTTAAGTCTGATCATTTTTTGTTTCCACTCAATGCTCACTTGGCTGTTTGGTCCTGGTACTGCTCATTTTTATTTTCTCCCTCAATTGATGAGGCAGAACAAGATGATTCAAGTTGTGTGGTTCTGCTGGAAGAAGAAAAAAAAAAGAAAAGAAAAAAGAAAAACATAACCCGAAACCAACAAACAACAGTTAAAAAAAAATACAGTAACTACCAAAAAAATCAAAAGCACCCAGCAACAACAACAAAAAATCACCAAATAACCACAAGAGTGAAAAAGATAGAAAAAAAGGAAGGAAAAAGAGAAAAAGAAAAAATAAATAAAAAGATTTAAAAAAGAAAAAGGAAGGAGTGCTGGTGTGGCAAGGTTTTTCGTCCCCCCCCCCCCCTTCTTTTGCATAGGCACAATAAGTATTGGGGAAGTAAGAAAGGGAATTCCCTTGGCCTAAGAGATTCAGGGTTTCTCTGCCCTTGAAGCATACTGCCATGGGAACAACTACTTGCTCCATATATGCTCATTACCACAACCCAAGGTCCTTTTATGGTGCCAGAAAATTTACCACTAGTTGTGGATGATAAAATCAGGCTTCTGTAGCTAGAGATCTTGGTATTTACACAGGTCAATGGACAATACCATAGAACCAAACATCCCCTGGGAAATTCCTAATACCGGTTTGGCATCTGGTTCCTTAAACAGGACCCAAAGGTCCAAATTTTACTCCCAACAGAGACTCATTCAGTTGGTGGATTTTATATATTTGGACTCCTGTTAATTCTAAAATGCTGTGGTGGATTGAGAACAACTATTAGAAACCAATGGTATTTGACAGTGCTTTCAAAATACAGAGGTTACATTTCTTTCTGTAGATGGTACAGGTTGGCACACAACTTATTGTAGATATAGGTTAGAGAGACTTTTCTAGAACTTAGCTAAGGCCATAGCTCAGTGATTAAGGAGAAATTGTTTCTTCTTCATTTAGGTTCGCACAGCTTGTTCCTGTGCTCTTGGCTATTTAAGTTATAATGCAAGTGCTTTCCGAATCCTGTTGAAAGAATGCAGGAATAAGCCTAATCAGTTCCTTCGTATAACAAATAATATCAGCAAAGATGCAAGTATTAATCCATTATTTTTAAAGGAATTCCAAAGGCAACAAAGAGTGGGACTTCCTTCCTTAAGGTATTGCACCTATGTTAGAAACAGCACTAGTAAAATCACTAATAGAGTAGCCTGTCAAAATTTTATGAAAGAGGAAACAACAATGACTATCTTAACTATGAATTTATACCTTGTAAACTTAGAGATACACCTTATTGAAAATATCTATTGTTAAAGCCTGTTTTAATTATAGCTGAGCCACAGAATGATAAGTCCCTAAACATAACAATGAGAAATCCTGTCTGGCCAGGGTTAATCACTTGTTTTGTGATGCTGGAGCTAGAACCCAGAGCCTCTCACATGCAAGGCAAGCATGACACTGCTGAACTGCAATCTTGGCCCAGATGAGACACATTTAAGCAAATACTTGGGGAATTTTATTGCCTCCAAGACTCATCAGTCTTGGAGCGTAAATTTGAGTACATTTGGGAGTTCTAAACTAAGAAGGGACACCACCGTGGCTAGGATGTCAAACAGATCTTCTAGATTTCATCCATACTTTTGGAGGTGAACTCCCAAGAAACAAACAGCTAAATGTAGACCCCTGAATGGTCAGAGTTACAGCATGCTTTCCAGTTATTTATTTAAAGCATTCTACCTCTGGGTTTGTAGTTTCACCATGAACTAAAGTTTCTGAATTAGAAGAGAGAAGTGGCTCCTTGCAATGGATTTACATTATGCATCTCAATCAGGAGATCTACCTCTCTTTATATAGCAGTATTCCTAGAGAGAAGGTGGACTCACCAGAGATACATTATTAGAGAATAAAGATAACAGGTAAGGTTAAGAGCAGCATCCAACCGTGTGTCATGATTATAAAAATAAATCTTACACATAAAGGTAAGTACATCTTTAGAGTCATTTTGATTTAAAGTCTTTGATAAAAAGCCTAAAAATGATTACTTAATTTGGGGGGCAGCTGTATTAAGGGTTTACAACTGGCGTTGTGTCCAGGGATCTATTCTGGCAAACTCAGAGGACTATATGTGGTGACAGGAGTGGAACCCAAATGGACAGTGGGCAAGGCTGCTACCCACTGTCCCCTCCCTGCTTATTGCTGTTGCCCCTGATTCCCTAATTTTTACAATGCAGCAGGTAACTTGAGAACTTCAGGCTTTCCCCCTTTCTCTCCCTCCTCTAAGGGGGGGACGCATGGGGAGGAGGGTGGGCCAATGCAGCACTGGTGTATTTTGGGACATTCACTGGTGATTTTTTTTCCTCATTGGACTCCATTTAAAAACTGTGCAGGGGCTAGTGCCCAGGCGTGTAACTTATATATTGAAAAGAAAAATGATAGTATGGACTCTCAGGCTGGGAAGAGACCAGTACTCTTTTCCTACTTGTTTACTCTCAGCGGCCTCTTGGCCTCTTCCTTCCTTCATTGTGTAACTGTGGTTGCTACCATACTAGGTTTCTTATTAGTTCCCTCTCAAATGCATTTCCCTACAATGGAACTGCAGGGAGTCGTTTTGCAGACTCCAGAAGGCTAAATCACAGACCACAGAGGTGCCCAGGATTCAGCACCCTCCTCCTCACTATTTCTAATGACATAAAAGGGACATGCATATCTCCTTTGAATATTGTAGATATATTCCCTCAACTGCTATAGCTATTATTGAATATCCCCTTAAATTGTGATAATTGTGTCTACTGTCCTATGTCAGATTGTTTATTTTCCCCACTTTTTTTTTATCTTTTCTTCTCTTTGTGAACTTTTCAATAAGGAATTTTGGTGAAAAAGTTCCTCAGTTTAATGCTTATGTTTGAACCTAGTCACGGGGATTGTTGGACTTGTTCTTGCGGCCCCCTTATGCGCTGATAACACCACGTGGCATTATTCCTTGTTTGCATAGGCACATTAAAATGGAAAATACTATGCATACAAGTAATTTCTTATCTAATAGAGATAGGAACACACAAATCTTGTAGTGCAATGGGACCTTACACCCTGAACATTGACATAATGACCTGGCACAGGCCTCAGAAGAAAGGGCATTCTCCATTCACCCCGGAACCAGGGAAGTCATCTATGAAACATCCAAAGTTGTCTATAATATCACCTGGAAGCAAGCCTCTACCAGGAAAGACCCTACTGCTGCTTTGACATCAATCTACTCAAAAGAGTCTTCCCTTAATACTGAGAAAACTTAAGAACAACAATGACCTGCTTACTGAACAGGGATTTCTGCATTGCTCTTTAATTGTGAGTGAAAATTAAAGGACTCTCTGTACCATCCTGACTTCAATGTAGGATATACAGATTCCAGGATCTTCAATACAGAAACATAATACCAACAACAGAGACTGTGTGAAAAATAAAACTAGTGACATTGTGGACAATGACCTGGATTGGACAAACTAGTTTACCTGGAGCCTAGAGTTGGTCTTATGCCAGGAAACTTCAGGGGTAGGGTCTCCTTGTATTTAGGCCAAGGCTTTTCCTTCCCATGTTCCCCATATTTTGGTGGGTCAATGAAAATTGCCACTCTAACACCGTTTTACTGTGCTTCTTTAACTCTAAACCTTAAAAAAAAAAAACACTTAAACTTTTGAGGTTAATTTAAACTAATATGCATGTGCATGGAAATGTAAAAAACTACTATGCCTTCAAGTTTAAGGAGTTATATAAATTTTATGGCTTTAGATTGCTTGGTGTACCGCTAAGAATGTTATAATGTACTAAAATCCTGGGGACTTGAGGGACAAAGTAATTGTACCTGGGTTCAGATTTATTTTTCTTGATGTTCTTTGACTGTAAGGTCAAAATTAAGGTGTAAGCAGGGGGATTTCTTCTGAAAACTCTGTTTTTGGGTGATTGTCCTTTCTTTTTTTTTTTTTGCTTTGTTTGTTGTTGTTGTTGTTGTTTTGGGGTCACACCCGGCAGTGCTCAGGGGTTACTCCTGGCTCCATGCTCAGAAATTGCTCCTGGCAGGCACGGGGGCCATATGGGGCACCGGGATTCGAACCGATGACCTTTTGCATGAAATGTAAACGCCTTACCTCCATGCTATCTCCCTGGCCCCGGGTGATTGTCCTTTCACTGTAACTTTACCTTGTCCTCTTTCTTTGCATCATTGTTCACATAATTAAAAATAAATTAAAAAAATTAAAAATAAGAAAAGTATTTGTTGACTTAAAAAGTAATTTAGTATAATAATGGAAGTATTATTTTACATAGTAGCTCCTACAGCTAGCCTATAACACAATTCTAGGGGAATTAGTAAACGGTACCCCCTGTTCAATTTGCTTTACTGCCCTCTGCTGGGAAATGGTCATAATAGCTATAACTTTCAGTGACTGAAGTACTGACCACTCAATTTTTAGGGTTATAAATAGTAAACATATAAACTGCTACCATGTAAGATAGAACTGAAAAGGAAATAACTAACTCCCACAACTAGTAATGCATATGAAGTATTTATATGAAATATTATTGTTAAATATTCATAATAATCCTTTTGGAGTTTGGCTTAAATGAAACAATAGTAAATTCACTTAATTTCCCATTAAGTGAAGTAAGGTCTATTTGAAACCTTTGCGATACAAAACCATATGTTTTACAAAATATTTCTTAATAGTACTACTAGATACTAAAAACAGAAAGATTTTGATTGTGATTGAGAAGGTAGTATGTTTTTCTTTTTTTTTTAATTTTAACACCTTGATTACATAAATAATTGTGTTTGGGTTTCAGTCATGTAAAGAGCACCACCCATCACCAGTGCAAGGTTCCCATAACCATTGTCCTAAATCTCCCTCCTCCCACTCACCCCCCACCTGTACTCTGGACAGGACTCCATTTCACTCATACATTCTCATTATTAGGACAGTTCAAAATGTAGTTATTTCTTTAACTAAACTCATCACTCTTTGTGGTGAGCTGGAACTTCCAGCTCTTTTCTCTTTTGTGTCTGAAAATTATTATTATTGCAAGAATGTTTTTCATTTTTCTTAAAACCCATAGATGAGTGATACCATTCTGAATTTTTCTCTCTCTCTGACTTATTTCACTCAGCATGATGGATTCCATGTACATCCATGTGTAGGAAAGTTTCATGACTTCATCTCTTCTGACAGCTGCATAGTATTCCATTGTGTATATGTACCACAGTTTCTTTAGCCATTCGTCTGTTGAAGGGCATCTAGATTGTTTCCAGAGTCTTGCTATGGTAAATAGTGCTGCAATGAATATAGGTGTAAGGAAGGGGTTTTTGTATTGTATTTTTGTGTTCCTAGGGTAAATTCCTAAGAGTGGTATAGCTGGATCCTATGGGAACTCAATTTCCAGTTTCTGGAGGAATCTCCATATCGCTTTCCATAAAGGTTGAACTACACGGCATTCCCACCAGCAGTGGATAAGTGTTGCTTTCTCTCCACATCCCCGCCAACACTGTTTGTTCTCGTTCTTTGTGATGTGTGCCATTCTCTGTGGTGTGAGGTGGTACCTCAAGTTGTTTTGATTTGCATCTCCCTGATGACTAGTGATGTGGAGCATTTTTTCATGTGTCTTTTGGTCATTTGTATTTCTTCTTTGTCAAAGTTTCTGTCCATTTCTTCTCCCCATTTTTTGATGGGATTAGATGTTTTTTTTCTTGTAAAGTTCTGTCAGTGCCTTGTGTATTTTGGAGATTAACCCCTTATCTGATGGGTACTGGGTGAACAGTTTCTCCCACTCAGTGGGAGGCTCTTGTATCCTGGGCACTACTTCCTTTGAGGTGCAGAAGCTTCTCAGCTTAATATACTCCCATCTGTTAATATCTGCTTTCACCTGCTTGGAGAGTACATTTTCCTCCTTGAATATGCTTGTAGTCTCAATGTCCTGGAGTGTTTTGCCTACGTGTTGTTCTATGCATTTTATGGTTTCAGGTCTGATATCAAGGTCTTTCATCCATTTGGATTTCATCTTCGTACATGATGTTAGTTGGGGGTCTAAGTTCAATTTTTTGCAAGTGGCTAGCCAGTTGTGCCAGCACCACTTGTTGAAGAGGCTTTCTTTGCTCCATTTAGGATTTCTTGCTCCTTTATCAAAAATTAGGTGACTGTATTTCTGGGGTACACTTTCCGAGTATTAAAGCCTATTTCACTGATCTGAGGGCCTGTCCTTATTCCAATACCATGCTGTTTTGATAACTATTGCTTTGTAGTAGAGTTTGAAATTGGGGAAAGTAATTTCTCCCATGTTCTTTTTCCCAATGATTGCTTTCGCTATTCTAGGGTGTTTATTGTTCCAAATTAATTTCAAAAGTGCCTGATCCACTTCTTTGAAGAATGTCGTGGGGATCTTTAGAGGGATCGCATTAAATCTGTATAATGCCTTGGGTAGTATTGCCATTTTGATGATGTTAATCCTGCCAATACATGAGCAGGGTATGTGTTTCCATTTCCGCATATCCTCTCTTATTTCCTGGAGCAGAGTTTTATAGTTTTCTTTGTATAGGTCCTTCACATTTTTAGTCAAGTTGATTCCAAGAT
>PVKC010014130.1:6195-22492 GCA_004027635.1 Crocidura indochinensis
GGCTGCATAATATTCCATTGTGTATATGTACCACAGTTTCTTTAGCCATTCGTCTGTTGAAGGGCATCTTGGTTGTTTCCAGAGCCTGGCTATTGTGAATAGTGCTGCAACAAATATAGGTGTGAGGAAGGGGTTTTTGTATTGAATATTTGTGTTCTTAGGGTATATCCCTAGGAGTGGAATAGCTGGGTCGAATAGTTTATGATTCTTACAAAGATCTCTAAAAATTACTTCTAAATATTTGGAAAAATGACCAAAGGTTTTAATATAAAGTAAAATATAAATAATGTAGGCAAAACAGTTCCTGATTGTCCTCAAAATATATTGTTAGATATAGAAAAAGCTAGTACAGGAAACTGTAAAGATTACAAACATTTCTTGAATTATTAAACATGGACTGGTCAGTGAAACTTTTCATCAACATTTTCTTAAGATTTCTTTAGAAAGTGCTCAGATATTAGCATCATTTTTGAAAGATAGAGGGCAAATAAAGGAGACAAGGCTGTTTTCATGTATCCAACACTGAGTGAAGTGTATACAACTTAATTCTTAGAATAACTGCTGGGCTAGATATAGTCTTGTTCAGATTAGGAAACTAAGTAGAATAATTTTGATTACTTAGTTTGGACTGCTATAACCAATTTCCATAGACTACATGACAGGTTTATTTCTTAAAATTCTGAAGACCAGAGAATCAGCATTTTTGGAGCCAGCACAATTGGGTTTTGGTGAGATCTATCTTCCTGATCCACAGATGGCTATATTTCTTACAATGTTTACACATAGCAAAAAGCAGAGAGCAAGAGAGAAAAGACTCTTTCTTTAACCTCTAAGAGCACTGATGCCATCATTAGAACTTTACCTTAATGATCTGAGTACCTTATAAATCACCTCCGATTATCACATGGGCCATTAGAGTTTCAATGGGTCGATTTAGAACGGACACAATCAGCCATAACACTTGCTAAAAAGCCTCTAGCTGATATACAAATATCTGTTTACAAATCTCAATTTAATAGAGCTAAAAGCATCTTTACTGCCATAAACTATATTGTCAGGTTATTTCTATATGGTAAAGGATAGATGCAAAGAATAAATAAGGAAAATTTCTTCTGAGTAATGGGTACCCACCAAAACTGTCTCCTCAAAGTACAAAATAAGGTGTAATTTTTAATTTTTAATTTTACTAATATTATGGATACTGCCTAGAGGTGCTTGGGATCAAATCTAGATCTCAATAGAGTACCCATATAGAGTGTCCATATAGAGTATGCAATTTAACACTTAGAGCCATCGTCTTGGTCCCATGATATACATTTATTTTTTGTGATTTGGGGCCTCCCATATGCTTATCCATCTGAACCAGTGGTCCAGTGCAAGGACCCAAGGATGCATTGTCTTGGGCTAGGATGGCTTTAAGGACCAAACTCAGCAGAGGTTGGGGTTCTTCAGTATTCTACCAGGTGGTGCTTAGGGACCATATGGTGCCCGATATCTCACAGAGATCAGCCACATACAAGATATGTGTCTTAACACCTGAACTCTCTCTGCACCACTAATATAATTGTTAGTCATGAAATTGGTTACTCCTAAGGGAAAATAATTGGTATGTGTTATATTTAGATAAATGACAGTCTCTGATTACTAAAATATTTAATTCTCCTCCATGTGTGGCATTTTATATATGTGTCATTACCTTCACTTCAGACTTCTTCCAGGATTTTCATCAAAGTGTTTTGGTTTACTATTTGACTATGATATCTAGGAGAACATGATGATATCCTTTTGGAACACTGTAATTTGTTGCAGAAAACATCTTTATGCATGCAGAACTGGTATCAGCCTATGGAGGTTTTGATTTATTTCTGCAATTTTCTGTAAATAATTCCATCACATTTGACCGTGAATGAGTCTCATTTTTGTTCTACAATTTACAAGTTCTGGTGTATTCAATTTCTGTTTTTCCCAGTATCTATAGGGCTAGAATCTATAGGGCTGAATATGTAAGGCATAGTATATGATTCTAACACATTCTGGCTTTTCCGATTCAAGGGACACACCATCAAAAAGAACTAGAGCTCTTAGAAAGAGAGAGGAAAGCACTGAATCTTTTATATATGTTACTCTGCGTCCTCTCAAAGCTTGCCTCTATATTATCTCATCTTTCTGCTTCCCATTTTCCTGTCATCCTCCTTGCTTGCCTGTCCTTGCGTATGGCCCTTCAACTAGGGCAGTTGTGTTTGAACCAGACACTATCAGATCTTGAGCACTTCTAGGGATTATTCTAAACTAGATGACGGAGCTTCTTCTTCAGTGTTCTAACTCATTAGGTGCAGGGTGAGCTCAAGGATTGGCGTTTCTAATGGACTCTCAGGTGAGACTGAGGCTGTTGGTTCACAGCTGCCCTTTGAGAATCACTGATAGAAGGACTATGCTTTCTCCTCTGATTATATTCATGTATCATTCACTCAATATTTATTGAGACATTAATGAGCCAGAAAGTGTCTAAAACACTGTGTCACCCTACCTAGAGCTGAGCCAATTTGAATGACTGCTACTTTGTGAGATGTTAATAAATTGCCTAAATGACTTATATTTCCCTGAGTCTTACTGGCCTGCAGCTGCCAGGCTTTTGTTAATAGGACTGATTCAAATTGTCCTGACTTTTACCCTTGCCTGTGTAAAACAAGATTCCTGGCACTTTTTTAAAGGGCAATTACTTTCGTCCAAAAGATGCTAGGCCTTATCTTTTTTGTGCTCATGATATGGAAAGTATAGTTACCACATATTTATCATGAATTTTTAAACTTCATTTTTTATCAAGACACTCTGATTTACTAGTAGTTTATGGCAGAGTTGTTTGAGGCATACAGCAGTCTAACATAAATCTCTGTACTCTTCCTTCTAACACTGTCCCTAGGTTCCCTCCCAAGCTTCAGCTTGTTTCTTTGGCAGAGATATCACAAATTTATGGCATATTGCTTGCTCCATTTTTTTAAATAAATAACAAATGGAATTATTATAAAATAAATCACCTCACGCCACAGAGACTGGCACATATCACAAAGAACAAGAACAACCAGTGCTGGCTTGGATGCAGGGAGAAAAGGACTCTAATTCACTACTGCTGGCAGGAATGCAGACTGGTCAAGCCTTTTTGGAAAACAATATGTATATTCCTCAAAAATCTAGAAATTGAGCTTCCATATGATTCATCAATATCACTACTAAGGATATAACCAAGGAACACAAGAACATAATACAAAATTGCTCTCTGCACTCCTATGCTCATTGCAGTACTATTTACAATAGCCGGAATTTGGAAACATCCCAGGTGCACGACAACAGATGAGTTGCTAAAGAGAGTGTGGTTAATTTTATACACAATGAAATACTATGTAACCATTAGGAAAAATGAAGCCATGAAATTTGTTTATTCATGGGTGAATATGGATATTATTACGCTGAGTAAAGTGAGTCAGAGGAAAAGAGATTGATGTGTAATGGCCTCACTCATTTGTGGGATTTAGGAAAAACAAAAGACTGTATGGTAATAATATCCAGTGACAATGATAGGAAGCTTGCCAAGAAATAACAGTGAGTGCAGTTAGAGTAGACAAGGGTTTTCTAGGACAATGATAGTTGTAACTGATTATTCTGAACAAGATTTGGGTGCTGAAAGGCGAGAAAGTGACATGAATGACACATCTCCATTAACAATAGTGCAAGCCACAATGTGAAAAAGGAAGGAGACAGAGAGAGTATGTATGGAGAGAGAGAGAGAGAGAGAGAGAGAGAGAGGAAGAGAGAGAGAAAGAGAGAGAGAGAAGTAAAGTGCCTGCCCAAGAAACAGGTGGGGGGTATGGGAGAGTAAGGGTACAATGGTGAAGGATAGTGTACATTCTATGACAAATTCAACTATGAACAATTTTGTAACTACTGTAACTACAGTATTTAAGTAAAGCAATTAAAAATAAATTTTAAAAAAATGGAAGTCAGTGGAGCAATAAAAATAATTTAAAAGTGATTAAACAAAAAATAAGAGAGGAAAAATATAAACCAACTTTTGATCATTGATTGCTATCTGATTTTAAGCCATTTAAATGAAGAAATTAAAATAATTTAATGCAACATAATTATTTCCTATTATCATATACATCAATAACTTTTCAACTTTGGCATCTAAAACATGTTGCATTAAATTTTATTTTGTACTTAGATATTATTGTTGCAAATATCAGGACTTCTCTTTAGCCATTAAAACATTTTTTATAATTCTGTGCTAATGTATTTTAGATTATACATGAATTAGTCCATACAAATGTAAAATTTATGAGTGAATTTTATGTAAATGTAAAAGTGAACAGAATTAAGAACATTTACATGGAAAAATCTTAGTAGGCCTATTAAACTACAGTGCTTTATCTTAAGAAAGGGAATATTGGGTTTTAAATTTGAAAAGAGTATTATAGAGACTGCTTAAGTTTTTCTTCACTAATAAATAAAAGGTTTCAATAAAAATATCTATGGATATAAAACTTATAAGATATATAAAAATCAATATAAATAATCATTATTGAAAGTATTTGTGTAGTTTATTTGGGGGGAACTCACTGCTAATCCAGCTACTGCTGCTGTAACCTAATATGGTAACTGTGCATTCCATGCAAGGGGCACTGTCGGCCAGTGTTTCCCACCGGGAAGCAGATGATGGAATGCTCCCTGACCTTGTATCAGATTTCTCTGTTTGGAAAACAAAGTGTGCAGCTGGTACCTCCAGATATCATAAAACATTGGGGCTGTTTGATGCTTTTTTTCTTTAGGACTTGTGTCAAAAGGGCTTGAGAGGTAGAAATGAATCAATGGTCAAAGTAGGAGATACTAACATGTCCTGTCTTTCTAACCAAGTTTTTCTATCAGTCAATAAACTCTGTGCATGTAGTTTCTGCACCCCAACAGCTTGGCAGACAGGCTGCATATGTCTGAATCACAGTGGGGGACACAACAGATTCTCAAAACTACTAGGAATAAATGAGATATAAAACTCAAACTTTTTTTTTGTTTGTTTTGTTTTGTTTTTTTTTGGACCACACCCAGTGACACTCAGGGGTTACTCCTGGCTATGTGCTCAGAAGTCGCTTCTGGCTTGGGGGACCATATGGGAAACCGGGGGATCGAACCGCGGTCCGTCCTAGGCTAGCGTAGGCAAGGCAGGCACCTTACCTCCAACGCCACTGCCCGGCACTCAAACGTTTTTTTTTTGCCTCCATTTCCTGCACCTGTTTTTATTTATTATTTGAAGTCATTTCCAATATATTTGATTTAATCCAAAATACTCAGGATCCTTCCTTTTTTTAAAACTTACATTCTAAATAGATTGAAGAGCAAGTACTGTAGAAAAGGCATAGTCTTTGTACACTATAAGCTCCACTTCTATACCCAGCAATGGACATACTCCCTCATGGCTGCCGAGGATTGTCCCTGAGCACAGAACTAGGAGTAGTCTCTAAGCAGCATCAAATGTAGTGCCTCCCAAACTAACAAAATATATTCTAGACTTGTTCTTCCTACAAATACTAAACATTATATAAAATGGTTTTTAATTGGGGCCAAAGTGATAGCTCCGTAGGTAGGGCATTTGCCTTGTACGTGGCTGATTCAGACTTGATTTCCTGCATCCCATATGGTACCCTGAGCACTGCCAGGTCTGACACAAAAACAAACAAACTAACAGATTTTTAGCACTTATCTAAAATGATTCTAAGGATTGAGGCATTTTTAACCAAGCTTTCCTTTTTTTTTAAACCCCCTGCCCCCATGCTTTACTTTTTAACACAAGCTGAGAAACAGTTTCATGGGTGGTAGTATCTTAAGCCAAAAATGACATAAGACCAGTGTGTCTCCTAGCTTTTCCCATGTGTGTGGCCTGGAGGAGCGATAGGAAAGAAAATATTGGGGCCTTCATTATACAGAACCAACATTAAAAAGCTTAGAGGTCTAGATTATCTGTGGGTTTATAGAAGAAACTCACAGGGAAGCCTCCAATTTACCTAAATCTCCTTTAATTCCTTGATGACTCCATGCATTCTTGGAGTTTAGAGCTATAAAACTAATGCTTTCACAAAAGGCATACATTAATTATCCAGAAGTGAAATAACAACCCTCTAAATGCCTCATTTCAAGTAGATATGGAAGTTACTATCATACATTTTATCTGCTAATAGTGAGATTTTCTGTAGAATAAAAATTCCCGAGGAAACTAGGTTAAATTGGTGTTTAGATTTCTATATTGGGAATCTCACCTTATTATTAGTCAGATATAAGTGTTGATGGGGTGAATACATACCACAGGGAAATATACTTTTCATTCGCTAGAAGTGAGTTCCCTTAAATCATTAGAAAAGATCCTATGAGTAAGTAATCAAATACTGGTTTAAATAAGACATATTTGTGTTTAGAAAGATAGTTTCAGTAGGTAGAGTGCTTGCTTTTCCTTACATCTAGTCAACACTAACTTAGTCCCTGGCATCCCATCTGGTTCCCAAGTCCCACTAGGAGTGATCCCTAAAGGGGTTCTGCAGAGCCAGGAATAATCACTAAGTGTTGTCATCCATGAATCCCAAGCAAAAAACAAAAACAAAAACAAACAAACAAACAAAAACATGTATTTACTTTTTATTGTGTTTTTAACATTATAGTTAAGATAATATGGTTAATATTAACATTTTTAGTTCTGAAATATGTGTAATTATTGTACCCACCACCAAAAACACATACATATTTCTATAAGATATATCGAAAGTTTTAACTTCTCTACAGACAATGAGATCTCTAGATACAGAGGCCTGATTTTACCATCCATGAGGAAGCAGAAGCCTTCCATACACCACAAAAGCATCAAGGGGAGAGTAAATGATCATGCAAGGAGTCTATAGTTAATCCCATGAATTATATTTCAAGGGTGGAGAAACCCTGTATCTCCTGGGCCAAGGAAATTCCCTCTATAATGTCCCTAATAGTTAATGTGCCTATGCAGGGGGGAAAATAATAATCCTTTTATCCACATATATATTTATTGATTGATTGATTTTTTTGATTTCTTTATTTTGGTGTAGATATTGAAGTTGATGTCTCCAATTTTATTTTATTTTATTTTATCTTTATCTTTTTTCTTGCACTAGGCATGATTTGATTTCAGGACTGAGACTATTGTTTGGTGCTTGTCTTTATTGATGTAGTGCTCACTGAATATTTTATTTGATATTTCTTTCTGTATGGTTGCGGTGTTTCAATCACCTTTTTCCTGTCCTCTCTCAAACTGAGGCTGAAAGCCTCTAGAAGGACTCCGCCCATTTTCAGCTTATTTGATTTTTTTTACCCCATTCTATTGCTTTTCTTTCCTTCAAACAAAACCACATAACTCGAACTATCTAACTCCACCTCTCAAATAGAGGGGGAAACAAGGAATGGTATCAGGACCAAACAGATATATGATCACGAATAGTAAGCTAGACACAGACGGGATCACTTACTCTAGCAGCCCAGGAGGTGATGGTTGGGGATATGGGCTTTAAGAAGGTAATGGGGGTGAAGGGAAGACAAATTTGGTGATGGGTATTTCCCTGATTCAATGTTAACATGTACTTAAAATACTACTGTGAAAAATATGTAAACCAATATGGTAAAAATAAAAATTACAAAAAAAGTTATAACTTTTTTCCTCTAAATTTTCACAGGCAGATGAAATACAGAGCAGGATTTCAGAAAGTCTATAGTGCTAGTTACACACTTAAAGCATTTCCAAGATAATAAGGCAAGTTAAGCACTTTTCTGTGCAGTTGGGTTTGCCTGGTGCATCTCAGATATAGAATAGAAAACAGAAGCATTAGCAAGTTCTATATGACAAACATAACAAAGTCTATATCCCGGAACCTGGGCTATGGTCAGGATTCTGGTTCCAAATGATTGAGTCTTAGAGGCCAGCTGTGTGGTAAGCATGCATTAGAAACACTGGCTGAATCTGGTCAGCACAGAACCAGGAATGGAGGCCATATGAAGACCATATTCTGTGTAGCTAGTCTGGGAAGGGAATAAGTCTGTGACTTCTAGAATCTTTCTATATTTTTTTATTCTCCTAATAGTTCTTAAAAGTTGAATGAACTGGGGTTGGAGTGATAGCACAGAGGTAGGGCATTTGCTTTGCATGCAGCCAACCTGGATTCAATCCCTAGCAGTTCATATAGTCCTTTGATCCTGCCAAGATTGATTCTGAGTGCAGAGCCTGGACTAACCCCTGAGTACTAGCGGTGTGTCAGCGGTGTGTCCCAAACTCCCACCTCCCCCTCCACATAAAAGGAAGTTGAATGAACTTGAGTTACAGCCTACAGTAAGCCTGATGGTAAAGGGGCAAAAAAAAAAAAAGCTGTGGGGATGGGAAATTTAAGGTCTTATTGACTGTCTAAGAGTTATCCTGGCTGGAGGAGAATTACCACACTTGGATATTATTACTAGAAGCTTTCAAGTACTTAAGGGATATTTCATTGCCAAATAATCCCAAGACAGTATTTGATAGCAAACAGGCACTCATCAACTTTTGAAAATCTTTTCTCAGAGTGAATTATAACTCTTAATATTAATTTTTTCAAAACTGTGGATTCTTCTGCACTACCTGAGATTAGATCCTTCAATTTGTTGAACCCATACTTTTCTCTATTTGTTTCCAGCATGATTCAACTTATCTTGATTGTTATAGAGATCATACCTGAAGGTTCTAAACTATAGGGGGTCACACCCAATGATTTCTGGACTATCTTTGTTCTTTGACTTTTTGTTTTCTTCAGTTTTTATGTAGGCACCGTGATTTGCAATACTGTCAGTGATAGAGTTTCTTGCACACAGTTTCTTACACACCACACCGACCATCAGAATCTGTTCCCTCTACCAATGTTCAAAGTTCCCTTCCAACTCTATAGCTCCACACACATAGTAGATTCAGTTTTGTAGATTGAGTCATAGGGTCTGTCGTCAATGGCTATTTGTTATTCCTGTACATTTTTTCTAGTCAACATATGAAAGAGATGACATGGCATTTATTTATTCTTCTCCCTCTTACTTCATTCAGTATGTTACTGTACATTTCTTGAAGCAGCAGTGAATTGCATGATTTCTCATTTTTCTTCAGTCTACAATTCAAAAAACTACTTTGAAGTTAGTCCTCAGAAGATACTAAATTTTTCAAATAATAGCCACAACAACAAAAAAAAAACAGTGCTGAGGTTTTCTTTGAAGGAACTAACATTTAATATTAATAAAATAATATTACTACAATCATGGTAGTGTGCTAAAAGAGGGACAGAGCACAGGGAAGTTGGTTTTGGTGCTTGAAATTTTTTGGAAGTTTAGCTCAACATTTTCATTCACTGTCAGTATTATCCTTCATCATGGGACAGCAATTTCTCTTATTAAGATTACTTATTAAATATATACATTACTTTATTTAAAGACCATGTATTACATAGTTGATTGGAATACATTTGTTTCTAGGCAAATGAAGTAAAATCATTTTTTAAAAAAGTAAAGAAAAAACTACAGCAACAAGAAAATTTGTGAAAATTATTGCATTGCACAGTGAGGTCATTAAGTCATTGTCAGAAGGTTTACTAAGCTCTTATTGATAATTAGTCTTTCAATAACTTCTTTTGTTTCTGAACATTAGGTGGCTTCAAATACACATTGAAATCTAAATTGGTGGGATGACAACATTAAAAAATTGTCACACTGTATATTTGGTCATCTGGTTCAGGAATTTCAAGTACTGTAGCTGATACTGTTGCTTTCATGAGCCATGCTTTTGGCTTCCAGGACTTCTGGAAGTATGAGAAGGGATGAGGAGGGTGCCTCAATCACTTTGGGTTTAGCCCAAATACTGGCATATCTGTAATTTCAGCTAGTTTTGGCTAATTTGGTGTCTCTGCTGAAATCCACAGTTGAGTGGTGAAGCAGTGCTATTGGAGTAATGGTGATTGTGGATGGTGGGTGTTGCCAGCATGGTGTTACCAGGGCAGGGACTTGACTTTCCCTCTCCTTCCAAAATTTCTAACTTTCAGCTGTGTGGCCAGTGTACACGTGGTTTTTCCTGGTTTAGTTTACATCTCTCTTTTTTGTTTATTTGCTTGTTTTGGGGCCACACCCAGTGACACTCAGGGGTTACTCCTGGCTATGTGCTCAGAAATTGCTCCTGGCTCGGGGGATTATATGGTATACCAGGGATCGAACCCAGGTTCATCCTGGGTTAGCTGCATGCAAGGCAAGCACCTTAGGGCTGTTCTATCGCTCCTATCTCTCTTTTGAGAAAAGATTGTGTCAGTGGAATTGACCAGTTGCAGACATTTTGACTATGTTTGGGGCCATTGTTTTGGCTAGGGACAGCAATATTTAAAACGAAAGGATTAAGAGTGACAAAATTCCATGATAATATCTGGCATTTTATGCCTTGTAAGTTTATTCTTCCTGAGGTATATTTTTTTCTTTGCAAAATGCAATACTTTTCAAATTTACACACTATAATCTCTTACCTGTCTCTCATATTCCAACCTTTTTTTTTTCTTTCTTTCGGGAAAGCAAATCTTGCTCCTGCCTGCCTACCTGCTTGCTGGTTTTATTTCTCACAGAAGCAGAAAATCCGTCATTAAAATCAGAGGTCATTAACTTCTGCTTTTGTGCCAGGACATGCAAATTACTGAAGCCAATCACTAACTGCCTTAAAAATAATCCTCCAATGAAAAAGAACTCAGGACTTCTTTCGGTGAACTGTCACACCCGAGCAACTGCACACTAGAAATGTCTTTCCTTATCTCTGAGCACTCCAATCTCCCTGCTCTGCTCATTTGTGTTAACCCTTTCTTCTCTGATGAACTTTGTGGTTCTTCCCAGAACTGGAGGGAGACAAGTGCTCCTTTATAGATGGCAAAGATAGTTAAGTGAATTGTGCCCCCAGAGCCTTTGTGCTCTGATCCCAATAATGTGAGATGGTTAGAGGGAGTGACAACATTCCTCTCACCCGGTATTTATTCAGCCTCTTTAAAGCCAACACTCAATGCTTTGAAAATTCCCAGACTAACTTATCTGAGTCTGTTTCTAAACAGGACACTAGAGGGCTCCAAGGGGTTAAGAATAAGCAGAAAATGATTTGAATGAAAGCTGCTGTCTTACGGCATTTGTTTTTCCAGCATTTAAAATAAAGTTTATTTTTTAAAAGATTCAAAAAAGAACATTACACATCACACAATTGGATTAGCAGCCATTTACAAGTAACCATTCTGCTTTGCAGTCTGTAGGTTTCAAGAGACTTTTAAAACTCATCTGTAATATTTGAAATGTGGAACTCTCTTGACCATGAAATATGTTGTACTTACATGCCGCAGCCTTTAAAAGTTCTTTGCATTAGAGTCAGGATTACATTCTTCCTGGAGTCAAGCATGGGGCCAGCTGTGTGAGTAAGGTTGCTTCCGAGTTCTTTTTTCTTCTTAATCATATGAAATTAAAAAATAAAGTTAGAGATCTTTTTCTTTTCTTTCAGCTGACTTTGATGGAAAGAAAAGGATATAAAGCAGCTGTATTTGCATGTGCCTGTGTGTGTGTGTGTGCATGTGTGTGTAACCATAACTGCTTTATGATTTTCATTGTTTTCTACTTCTTAATTCAAAATAATGAAACATGTTATGAAGCAAAAGATTATACTATCGGGTTAAGAGGATATGCTTCTGAATTTGAATGCCATTATTTTGAATTAACTTGAATGTTAACTGCTGCTCAGTTAATAAAAAAAAGTTAATTTGAGGCTTAAGATAAATATGGTTTAGTTATACTTTAAAAAATCTGTCACTCATCTGAAATCATTACTGAATTTCAAATAAAGGAAAACCCTCAATTTGTTCATTTAAATGCTATTCCTTCCGAATCAGATGGCTCTAGTTAGCAAGCTATATTCTGAAATTTTTGTGGCTTGTTTTCTAATGTAAAGAACATATCGACTCTGCATCTTTAGTCTATTTTTTTTCTTACAATTCAGTTAAAAATCAGTGACCAAATGTATGAAGGGAAAGGGTTACTATTTCTTTTTTTCTTTTTTTTTTTTCACTCTGAAAGGAACTGAACTAGTTTGAGATTGTGACTCAGTTAATTCTGTTTCCATTCATTCGTAGAAACCAGTCACACTTCTCTTTGGGGAGGCTGGCAGGAGTTTAAAAGGTTTGTTTCAGGAGTGGTATCAGTGTCTGCTCACCAGCCTTTCCTCCCAGCTGCAAACCGAACACCTGGACACCTAAGAGTAGAAAACAGACGAATTTAGGAGGCTATGCATCATGTCAGCCGAAGCCTCCAGCCGACTTTAAACTCTAGTCAACATGTGGATGCGGCCGAGAAATGACCTGTCCAGACAAGCCGGGGCATCTCATTAACTGGTTCCTCAGCTCCCTGTGTATCCCGCGGGCTTGCAAACTCTGGAACAGCAGGCGGCCAAGAACCAGGAGGAACCTCTTGCTGGGCACTGCCTGTGCCATCTACCTGGGCTTCTTGGTAAGCCAGGTAGGGCGCTCCTCACTCCAGCACCGTCGGGCAGTCCCAAAGGGACCACACCAGCTCAGAGACCCCAAAGCCGAGATCCCCTTCCCTGAGATCCCCTTAGATGGGACCCTCGCTCCTCCTGAGTCCCAGGGCAATGAGACTACGCTGCACCCCAATGTGGTGTACATTACCCTCCGCTCCAAGCGCCGCAAGCCTGCCAATATCCGTGGCACGGTGAAACCCAAGCGCAGAAAGAAGTATGCACCAGGGTCTCCAGGACCAGTTCAGGAGGTTCGTTTGGGACCATCTCTTCCATTGCAGGAAGATGCAAGGGTGGACGAGGCTGAACTGCATGGGTATATCCAGGGAGGAAACCCAGCCAAGGTTGGGGAACGACCCTGGAGGATGATAGGGAGTCCAGGAATGCTAAACAGGGGCGCAGATTTCCAACCTGCCAAGGCCAAGGAGAGCAACATCAGGATCTACAGCGAGAGCACCCCTTCATGGCTGAGCAAAGATGACCTCCGCAGGATGCGCCTTCTGGCTGATGGGGCCCTGGCAGGTGTCCAGGCGGTGCCCTCGCAGAGTGGAGTGCTCTTGTTGGTGCTGGAGCCCAGCACTGCTGGCTCAGTGCCCGCCTGTGGGCCTAGTCCCTGTGGCCTGCTCAAGCAGCCTTTGGACTTGAGTGAGGTGTTCGCCTTCCACCTGGACAGGATCCTGGGCCTCAACCGAACCCTGCCTTCTGTGAGCCGGAAATCAGAGTTCATCCAAGGTAACAACTTCCCTCCCAGGCTTTGTTATTTGCAGCTGTTGGGAACTTCGGTTGATTTTTCTCCTTTCTCTCGCTCTCTCTTTTCTAAATCATTTTCTCCACCCACGGTTCCCATTTGGCCAGCAGCAGAGTGTCTTTCCATATTCTTGGCATTCTTCACTTTCCCAGACTTGGGAGGATCCGAGAGTTCCAGCGAGATGCTGAGTTCCACATGCCGAAAGTCAAGCACACACAGTGTCATCTTTGCGCTCTGCTCCCCTCGCTGCACTTACAGTGGCTTATTAAAGCTAATTAAAGCCAAGGGCTATATGTGTGATGGGAGAGGAAGCCTGGAGGAAGAAAGAGTATTATTAGATGGGTTACTGTGGAAGAGAGTCGAAGCTGTTTTGTTGGGAAATTTTAGCGGCTAAAGAAAAGCAGTTTATGTTTCTGCTGCAGATGGAATCTTTGTGAGCTCAAGCCATACCATTAGATTTCACCCTGTGAATAATGTTCTTTTTCTTTATTGATTTTGGGCTTCATCTGGCAGTGCTCCGGGCTTTACTCCTGGCTCTGTTCTCAGGGATCATTCCTGGTGAATTCAGGGGGCTATAATATTTGTGGCTGGCATCAAACCTGGGACTGCAACATGCAAAGCAAGGACCCTAACCACTGTTCTATCTTGGTGTTTCTCTTCTCTCTTCTCTTCTCCTCTCTTCCCACCCCCATTCCTTCCCTTTTCTCCCCTCCTCTCTCCTCCTCTCTTTTCTCAGCAGCTTCTGTCCTTTCTTTTCAAAGAAAATGAGGCAGTGATTTTTTTTTTAATCTAGTTAATTTCCCAATTGGCTATGTGATTGCGTCAAGGCTATAGCTGGATTCTAGAACTTGATTTCCAAAATCTCTCAGGTGCTGAATGGCAGAATCTAGGTGTACAGTCACTGGAGTGAAAGGTTTCTAATATACCTTCTGATTCTTGAAGCCAGTTCAGGGCTTACATACAAAGCAAGGTGGGTCACTGGTTTGTTTATGAATGCTCTCATAGATTGTTTTTGTAGATTCAGGCTGGTTCCCTTATACCCTAAAAACTAGCATTTTAGTTATCATTGTGTTTGGGCTAAAAAGGAATAAAAACTCTTAGCTGAGAATCAATTGCAAACAGGTTTTGTACTCAAATTCTGTCTTAGAGATGGTTGCTTCTGGATGTACCCATGATGTGCTTAGAGATATTACACATTCTTGAATTATCATGTGCAGCCTGATTACTTCAAATTCACAGGTAATATTTTGATGTCTTGAGCTCATAAAACAGCCTGTCACGATTATGCTAATGTGAGAAAGTTTCTCAAACATTTAATTGAACTTTGGCAAAACCTAAATTTTATTAGGTGCTCGCTATTTGCTAAGTGTGGTACTAATTGTTTAGTTCATATTTGCATCGACTTTTATGGATCATATGGTTATACTATGAAATCAGCACTTTTATTCTTTCCTCTGAGCAGATAAAAAATAAAGGACTATTTAAATAAAAGAATTGGCCTCAACTCCCAGACAAATAGCCAAGGTTGTTTCAAATCTAGGTGCAGCCAATTGGGTTTTGGTGCAATTGTAAATCGTTTGTCTATTTGTTTGTTTGTTTGTTTGCACAGTCAAAAGCTAAACAAAATCACAGGGCTAATTCCTGGCGTGGTGCTCAAGGATCATTCCTAGTGGTACTTAGGGGTCTATATGGGATGCTGGACACCAACCCCTGGTTGGCATATGCAAGGCAAGTACCTAATATCTGTACTATATTACTATCCCCTTAACTCTCAACTGAAACAAAGATAAAAAATATATTTTTGGCTATTAAGAAAACAGTTATACACTGGGTACTATACCAGGCAGAGAATGGCATAGGGCTACCCTTGTAATGTACCTCATTGCATTTAAGTTCCTTCAGAGGAGGTGAACACTTGCATACATTTGAGATTTGAGACTGATCTGTCTACTGATTTCACTGGGATAATCCTGAATGGGAATTGGAAAAATAGAGCAGTGATTGGGAACCTAGTTCTGGAACTAGAGTAACTCGGTTTGAATTAACCAATAATGTGACCTGGGAATGTTGTGGTATCTATGTATCAGTTTCCTCAGCTATCAAATGGTAATATTACTCACCACATTAATTTGTGGTTATAAATACGGGAAAAGAACATGGAACTAGTGCTTTCCTCATAGAAAGCTTTCAATAAGCATTATTTATTTTTGTTACTACTCTAAGCACCTGAAGTACTATTTAGTTGAGTTATACACCTACCTGCCAAGCCTCCTAGATATTTATCTTTGAGAGAACTTCAGATGAAACTAGATCTTCCAACTATCTCATTAAAATTTTGATAGCTGAAACCCTCAAAGATATTTTATTTCGTGGCCCAAATAGGTAAAATAAATAAAAAATAAATAAAATAGATAAATAATAACAAATATTAAATAAATAAAATAGCCATACTTTGCTTGAAGGAGGATTTATACTCCTAGTATAGTTTTGTGCCATTCAGTTCTGGAATGTTCTTTTGGAAGAACATGGTGTGGGAAAGAAATTAATAAACTCACATCAATATGACTTTCAATATGATGAATTAAATATTCATCACAATATATCACTCCTTCCTTTCTTCTTATATATCTTCTCATATGCAAATCATTATAAATCCAGGTGAATGTCTTAGGAGTCTCTGCAATTATTTAAATATAGTCATAATCCCTCTAACAAAATTCTACTAATATAGAATATGATCCTGATTAAAAATGAATAGACACTTTTTATAATGATAAGTATAATGAAGAGAAAGAGAAAGAATACCTATCTTTATCTCTAAAGAGAAAAAATTAGAGTGTTTGGGAGCCGGAGTGGTGGTGCTAGAGGTAAGCACCTTGCAAGTGCTAGCCTAGGATGAACCATGGTTCAATCTCCTGGCATCCCATATGGTTCCCCCAAACCAG